>UXGC01000244.1:0-197324 GCA_900480045.1 Eurytoma adleriae | reverse complement strand
TCTCTCTCTCTCTCTCTCTCTCTCTCTCTCTCTCTCTCTCTCTCTCTCTCTCTCTTTCTCTCTCTCTCTCTCTCTCGCCTGCGCGCGCGTCTATGTGACTGTGCGAGTGTGCGGCTTAGGCAGCGCCAAACTGCAGGAACGCCTATTCGACCGGGGCTCGCACAAACGCAGAAGGGCAACCAAAATTAGCCCTCGTTAATGACTGTAGGAAGGGTGTTATTCTCGCGCGCGTCGCGCTGCCTCCGCTCGGATTAAATTCCGACGTCGCGCGAGTAACTGGCGCGGCGGACGTCACTTCCTGAAATTAAGTGAATTTATCTGTCTGCAACTTTTGCCTCGCTCTTGACGCTACGACGAGTCCCCCTCTCCTTTCTTTTTTTTTGCCGCTCCTCGCCTTTGCGACGATTAATTGTACGAGTAGCTCGCGGATGCGCCGCGGGTATTTATTCCTTTGCGCCGCAAGTCCGGAGGGTAGATGGCCACTGATGTTAAGTGTATATTACCCGAGTTGATACTATTGACTGCGGGAGTACAATTAAACACAAACATAATTGAAGGTACACAGGGTAATGTGTATTTGAGCGATAGTACTGTTGAACATTGGATGGACAATGAAAAACGCATTACCATTATTGCAAATTTACGATGAGCTTGAATGAGAATTTAGACACTTCTCGAGAAAAATCGTAAGTCTGATCGTGTACAACGTGATTGCAATATTCTTTTGAATAGATTTCATTACTGCAACGCTTCATTATTCAGCAACCGACGAGATTGCATTTTTATGTACAAACTCCTTCATTAAAAAATTCGCGACAGCATCTTATCTCTTCCAATTCTTATTGGGTCATTCCAATATTCTATACCACAAAAATGCAAAAAAACAGATTATGTAGTGTTTCGAATATTATATATTTATTTTTAATTTTGGAATTCGCGCAAATGTAAATGGTCAGTGTTGTAAATAATAAATTCTGAAAATCAAATTAATACAATATTCGTAGAACCATTATATTATACGTAAATATATTTCCAATTAAATTAAATCGTTATTGTTCATAATTAAATAAAAAGGAAATAAAAGATTTAATCCAGTACAACTTTTGGTATAAAAATATCGCAAGTGTTCTTTTATCTATAAATAAAATTCCATCTTAATAAATGAGTAGTACAATAATTTTACACTCGTTAAAATTCGTTTCTCTTCCATTGTAAAACGTAGCTTCTAATTGGCTGAAAAACTTTTGTCAAAAAATATCTGTAAAATCTATGCTTCCGCTTAATTACCTTAAATCTTTGAAGTATCCCTTTCAACCCATCTTTTTAGTTGAAATTCCAACTTATATTTTCCTTTCGCCTACAATTTCCATATCCCTCTCATCAGAACTATCCTCACAAAATCATAAAGTAAAAAATGAAAAAAAAATTTAATGACTTTTTAAGAGTTAAAAAAAAATTTATGAGAGTGATTCGTATTCGTATCTCTAACAAGGCCCGCTGCCATTAAATCTAATTTTCTCACAGTATCAATAAACGCTTATCCTACGTGAACCACGAGCAAGCGCCTTAATGTATAAAGGGGGCTTTGGGCGAATGGGATTACCTGCGGCTAGTGAGTTGCGGATTGCAGGGGATAAATGAAAAGGGACGGGCGGAATGACCAATGCTTTACAGTTCGCGTAACGCGGAGCTTGCGGCAAAGATGAGCGCGCAACCGGCGTATATATACGCGCCCGAAAAAAAAAAGGAAAAGAGACAGAAACGAGGTCAAAGACGCCGTCCCGTAAACGGCGCGCAAACAAACTTATATTTATTCCCCCGCGCGTTTTATAAACATCCGCTTTCTCCCAACGCCCCGATGGACAAACGCGATAAACAAACGTCGCCTCGTCCCGCGTGCGATTCTAATTGCATCGGCCGAGGCTCAAAGTCAAAAGAAAACGTCGCGCCCGGAGGATTCGGACATTTTTACATAATTACAGCGCGGAAGCGGCCGGCGAAACTCGGCAAATTGGCATACTTATATAGACGTTAAAAGTTGCCTCGCGGAACTTTGTGATATTTTTTGATGTGACAAGCGCCGCGCTATCTCTCGCTCTTGTCGCGGGAAGCGGAAAGAGAGCTAAAACTCGTGTTAGGACCGGATATGAACTTGAGAGTGCAGTTTCCTATCTGCCGCGCTTCGGGCGTGCGCGCGCGCGCCGAAACATTTTCGCGTATATCGCCGCGGCAAAACTAACGCGGCAAGCGCAAAAAGGATGCGCATCTTTATGCCGAATTACTCGCAAATAGAGAAAACTTTTTACGCGTTTGAGTTTTGCTATAAGGGGAATGCATCTGAAGTATGCACCATGCACATGCGAACTCACGAACACACAGGCATGCAAACATATGCTCACATATACACTCGATATTAAAATGCAATCACTTATTCTAATATCAATATTGCATTAGAATATTTTAAGATTGTTTTTCATTTTATTGATGGAACCGATAGTTCAAAAACTGATCACTTTGTTATTTATCCCTAAAGTGATGTTTCCATGACTTTTTTGTTATTATCCTTAAGTTATCGAAGTTCGATTGGCTCGGATATCACTCGCATCGAGTGGTTTTTCACTCTTGAGTGTAACTTTCGAAAAAAACCTTTCCCAATCGCGAAAGAACGGAAAAAAACTCGATTCGAATAAAAAAATATATTATAAAGAATAATCGTGCGGATGCTCGAAGTGTTTATACGGCGACGATATAAGCGCGCCCGCGCCCGGGCAGTATTTTCCTTGACGCGCGACCGCAGATTTTCATAACGGATCGTCAACCGGCGCCTGCTGACGAGGGCCCTTCGCCATTAACCCAAGGGCGGGTGTTCTTGTGGAAACAGGAAGAGAGAAAGAGAGGAGGGGCGTGGGGAGAGCAGCGAGAGGAAAAAAAGCGTCGCTGGCATCGGGAGGATGGAAACCGAGGGGTCGGCAGTCGAAGCTTTAAATGCGGGGGCGAGACAAAAGTAGTCGGTGGATAAAAATGAGGGAAGGACGTCAAAGCTAGAAAGACGAATCTGCAGACCCCGAGGTCGGGTATATATATTATATTCGTCGTACCGAGCTTTCGCGAGCTTTGAAGAAAAATCTTTGGGAGTCTTCGCTGCCATTGGTAGGGGTAAACGTAATTACACTAGGTAAGATGCGAAGTCAAAAATTATTTCGAACTCAATTTTATTTTCGTATTGAGATTTATCAAATAGATCGATAAACGTACGGAAATTATTGGTAATCGTGTTTTAACGCGAGCTGCAAATGTAATTTATTGCGGGATGATATTATCACCTGCGTAATTGAAGAATTGAATAATAAGATTTCCGCATTACTATTTTCCGAGTGACGCGTTAAAAATTCTTGTTATATTTCCAAAAAAAAAGGGAAAAAAATTTACGAAAAATTTCAAATTCGGAAAAGTGACATTTTTCAATTTCGCCATCGCGAGGCATTAGTAAGCATTATTAATAGTAAAGATTACTTAACTTTTCGAGGTCTTATTCCAAAGCAAACAAAACTGCGGATCCCGCGGAGCCCGAGAAAGTTTTCCAGCGCCTCGGCGAACTTCTCATTTCTGATCGAACGCAGCGCTCCGCGATTGAAGAACTCCCGCATAGCAATTTTCTTGCTTGATTTACGTAAAGCCGCAGTGCTGTCTCGTTACTTTCGCGCACTGAAAGAGACCCGCGATTGAAAAAAAGAAATCGATCGGGGATGCATACGAATTATTTTCCCGCGCGGCAAGAGAGTTACCGTTTTTTTTTTCTCGCAAATACGCGAAAAAATTATGTAAATACCATGTTAAAAAGTCATCCGCCGTAAAAACGTAGAAACAGAGAAATATTTGAAATTTGTGTACCACGCGACGTTGAATATTTGCATATTGCCAACTTTTTTAATATTTTTATTAAACAAAATGAAATTATGTAATCTTTTTTAAAATTTAAAATTTTAATATTACTGATGCTCTTAGTTACAACTGCGCAGCATTGCGCGTTTTTTATACGAAAATGAGTATTTTTTTAATGACCTATTGGAAGGTATTTGATGTTACAGAAAGAATCGTACAAGTTTCCTGTTTCCCTTGAGTAACAATTAGTTTACGAATGTTAAAGAAACTTGGGAAAAAAGTAAAGCGATGCCTCTCTTGGGGGCTTTATATTTACTTTTTCCACTTCATCATACTCGCTTCTTGCAGAAATTACACTTCGCCAGATCTTTTTACACGCCGACAGCTCCCGAGCTGGTGAGATAGTGGCAGCACCTACAAATACAATGAAGTTCGATACACACCAGACAGATAAAATTGGCAAATTGTTATCCTTGGAAGGGCAAAAATACGCAAGTAAGATTATGTAGAGAATCTCAATACATTTTAAGTTTTATAAGCGTTAAAATGCGAAAAACTGTCATTTTAAATAAGGCCATTGAAAAGATCCTGTAAATATAATATTATTTATATAAAATTTAGCAATAATTAATTTAGACTTTTCATTATTTTAATGTAAAAAAAATCAACAAATGATGGGTATTATTAAAGCTTGGTTTTAAGTTTATGCAGCCCTCTAAAAACAGTTTACGTTCTTCGCCAATGTAAATTAGTGTAAGTAGATACAGACGAGTACTGTCAGACGCTCGGTAAGACGCGCATTTTGAAAAAGTTTTCCTTTTTCGTTCTTTGCGATTCTGGCTGCAACAACATTTTAAAAAGTAGTTCATGTTCATGCTCTAAATTATGATAAGCAGTAAAAATAAAAAAAAAACCAATTCAATTGGATACATAATTTAAAAATAGTAAACCAGAAAAATAGAGATAGTGCCTATTTCAAAGTGGTAGTTCTTCTAACATATGATCATTTACTTAAGATGTAATAGTTTTTACTATATTTTATGTTTTATATTTTCTGTTTTCTAAAAGTTCGTAAGGTCCCGTTGAAGTTCATAAAATTAAATTAAATTAAATGTAGATGTCACCACACAAGTGCTGTATCCAGCCATATACCACTTGACCCATTTCACCCTACTTTTCTGTACACCTTTTAAATCAAAATATATAAATCAAGGAAAATTATTTAACATGGCAGTATAATCTTAAATAGGGTAATAAACTTAATTCTCACATAATCCCAGTCGGCAAGGAATAAAAAAACGTTACTTGAAGTATTTTAAAATAATCTTGCCCTCGCTGTTACTCACGCTCCATTGGAATTTCACCCTTTATCCCGTGGATTTTTCTGTGCTACCACACGGCTTTCGATGAGGTACGATAATGCATCCTGATGAACGCGCTCTTTGGCTATAAATTAATGGGATTTCCGCGAATTAAGGGAAGAAGGTTTTTATAGCTTCAATATACATATATTGTACAATTTATTATTAAAAGGACCTTCTTTTTAGTTCTTGAAGATCAAAGCTGAGCTAAACAAGATACATTCCGAATGGATAATTTAGAATAGAAATGATGATAAATATGATTGTTTGTCGGTATTGCATTTAGTGTACTTTTAATTAGTGAACTCGTAAGGTAAAACTTGCAAAGAATAGAAAAAAATTCCAAAATTGAGGACACGAATTGTATAGCCGCGTTAGCGCCATCAGCGGGCAGTGGCGCTAATGCGATTACAGCATCCGGGCAGTCATTTGTGTCCCGTTTGAAAACATACATATGTTGATGAAGCTGATCGAAATGGCGTGCACACTATTCGAAAAGACTTAACGATAAAGTGTTATGGCTACTTTCGTACTACATAGTACAACACTGCAAACTGGAATGAGTATTGTCCAAAACCACCTACTGTTCGATGATATCCAGCTTTCCCTGAACATTCTATTAAGTTAACTGTACACATCCACAATCGAAAATTATTTTAAACCCGAAAAATGCCACAATGAATAAAAATTTATCCCAGTGTATTCAGGGTGTCCTATTTTATCGCAGTCCCATTCACCTCCGCTCTTCCTTTTACACGTATATAAACTTACACGTTATATATAAATAGTCCGTTTGTAAGTCTCCTGGTCGCGGTCCTGGTTCATTTGAATTATCCATCGCAATTTTATATTCAGCGTTGCAGGTCAGAAAAGAGCGTTGACTTTACTTATTCAAATTGGTCCAGATCGATATTCAGCTGCGATTTATGGACTAAATAAGTTAAGCAACGAAACGACGACGTCCATCCGCGACTCTTCTTTTCTAAATGAACGCGTATAAATACGCACACACGTACGTACGCGTGTGCAGGTGTGTACGCGTGCGCCGCGGTTTCGGGATCGCTGAATGTTTTACGCGGTGGGAAATTGAATTCGCGATGAGGCGAGGTGTACGAGATGTTTATTTTCAGGACGGCTCCGCTGGAGGGAGCGGTCCCTTTTTTTTATTCACCAGCGAAATATAAGTACCGCATTACGCAACGGTGGTGAGCTTCTTTGAAATTCCAAGCGGCCGGAGTTTTAATTTCATGGAGTAACCACAAAGCGATTAGCAACTTTTTCGTTTGTCCGAACTGAAAAATTGTTTGCAATTGAATTTTGGGTAAAAAGGCTGCTTTATCAAACGATTTATTGTACCTTGTGTAGGAACTTGAACAATGCCGTCAGATTGATACACTAATCCTCTGGGAATGGAAAAATAAATAAATTAGCAGTTTCAATGTTCTTTAAATCTGGCGATCTGGGGTTTTAATTGAAGCTGATGATCCCTGATAAAGTAGAAAATAATTTTTGATTAATCCAACAAATATCCGACCGAATTAACAAGATCAATTTAGTATGTACATGTTGTGGAAATTGGCAGAAATAATGGAGATCAAAGGTAAAATTAAATCTAATAAAGTTCAATTTAATGCAGTTAAATTGACACATATTATTATTTCTTTTCTCAATTTAATTATTATTATTAAGTATGATATTGCCTGTTAAAATACCATAATTTTGTGGAGTCCACTCGGCGCAGTTTATCTGTACAGTGTATGAACAGGATAACGCACGAATTTTAAAAGTTCGATATCTCTGATAATAAACATTAAATTGAAAAAATAAAAATATGTGTCGGTTACTTTTTAATAATTTATCATCACAATGTAATATAAACAAAGATCCAGTTACATTATATAATTGTAGTGTCAATTTTAAACAAACAGAAACAGTTAATTTTGTTACCACTGAAGTAAACAGTTACAACAAGAAACTAAACATAAACACTTTTGAAAAGAATTCAGTTTTTTAAAGGCATACAATCAAAGAAAGTAAGGTTAAAAGATGGAATTTCCGAGTGTTGTGACTGAAAAATGGGAGCAACATTGCGAATAAGACGGAATAGATGATTTTTCAAGACACAGTAAGGAAAATATTTTGAAGCTTCCACGAAAAGAGGATCACAAAAGATTATTCAAGGCGAAAAGCACGGCTACGTAGCACAGGGAATAATAAAATTCTTTCAATTTTTCAATCCTTTTCACGGAAGAATTCAGAACCAATCTAAAATTAAAAAAATTTACGAACTCACTTTCCTCTGTTTTTTCGGAAAATTAAAGCACCCATCCCGAGGCAACCGAACAATTAAATAATTACGAGGTGTTTCTTAATTTAGCGGAGCCAAATCATGAACACAACGAGGTCGCTCGTTAATCCAGTGAAGAAGACCTCGTCGACGAAATTTTTTTCTTTTTAAGTAAAAAAAGAAGTGGGGCGTATAAATAATAACCGTGAGGGGGTGCGCGCGAGGAGAGTTTTACACGGGCCGAGCAGAGGCGCCGGATAAATTAATCTTCAGCTGGGGGCTCATAAATTATCGCGTAAATAATTTTGTCTAATTAAATTGCATCGCGCCCTTATACGAATAAACACTTTTATCTCGCTTTTTTTTTCGCGCGCTCGGGGCGCGGACAAATAATTAATCTTGAGCGGCGCGCAAGTGTGCGGCCTAAGACAAGACCTACATTCCGCCCGAGTAAGCGGACGCGAGGCGGGCTCTCGTTCCCTTTTTAATTCGCGATGTGTATACGTGATCTTTATTAAGGAGGGGCCGGAGAGAAACGTCGCAGTGCCTCGCGACGTACTGCGGAGCGCGAGAGAAAAGGGGAGAAGATAATAGCGCGCCGGTGGAAGGAGAGCGAGCAAATACGGACAATCGGCGGGGAGGAAAATGGAGTAAACCGTAGGGGAAACCGAAAAAATGGTCGAGCCGGGCGATTTAAAAATCTGCTTTTTGCCGGAGTCCCGAAAGCGCGACTACAGCCGTAATAAGCTTTTCGCGCGCGCGCACGCGATAATCTCGCTGTGTTTCGAGCGCGCGCCTCTTCAGCGGCCAGCGTTCGTAACTTATTCAGGATGCGAATCTCGGATTTGCCGACAATGGCGACGAAAATATCGCTGACGTTTTTGCCGGCCGTTTCTTAGGGTAAGAACGAATCTGCTTTACGTTTTAAATGTTTAAGCAGCCGGATTTGGCGACGTTTCTGAATATTTTTCGTTTTGTATACTTATTATAACAAACGCGTTGCTGTTATTAAACGGGTTTTGTAGAAAACATTCTTTTGGGTAAATTCTGTTTTGTAAGTTTGAAGTATGTAAATCTCCAGCTTAAGATTATTTTGTAAAAAAGTAAAAAGAAGATAATGCGGGATGCTCGATTTATGCGGCAAATCCGAAAGTAAATTTTAAATACTATAGTTAATTGCAAAATAATGAACGCATCGCAGGAAATGAAGCTAATTTAATTTATCGTATTTAACAATAGAATTTAATCAAGGATATTTCAAATAGTTCTAAAATTGATGACACCTTCCTAAAGATTTTAGTTCGATCGATTAATTCCTTCCATAATATAGGCAGCAGGAAATTTAAAAATTATAATTTAGTTACTAAATAAAAATAAAATATTTTAGAGGATTCTCTTAAGAATATATTCTATTGATTACGCATAATAGTTCTTATGTGATTTTTTAAACAAAGGCCATCAAATTGAGATTAAATTTCCTCTCAAAATGTAGAAGAGTGAAAAACTTAAAGCTGAGCGAATCGAACTTGGAGTGGGTCAGTTTTTTTTAAAAAAGTGTAGTTTTCATTCGAATAGAGTGATTTTTTTATGTTTCACTCTTCTACATTTCAAAAGTCTATAACATCATGTTTGAATTACACAAGTCAGCGATATAAACATTTTGTAAAAATCTAAGATTTCAGAAAAATGTTTACTTTTTAAAACATCGTAAAACAACATCACCTACATAATAAAAGAATAATACACAAATCTAAGAAATCTGACGAAATCAGGTTCCACCGAGAGTTTCATCGTCATAAAAAATCAAGGAACAGCTCAATCAGGCAGCCGAGAGAAAGAGGGAGAGAGGGAGCTGGTGGGGTTCGGCAAAATAAGCTGAGTATCCAGTCCCCGGAGGGCTCGAATTTACCTATTTACGGGTGGTACGCCCGCGTAACAAATCTTTTTACGGAATCGGAGCCGGCCGAAATTAGGGCGGTCGAGCGTATAAAACAAGAAATTGGCTGGGATATACGCGAGCCCCCAAGATCACTCGGAGGGATCCATGGCGCACCGCCACGTCAGCAGAGCGTGACGGAGATAAAATGTAGCCCGAGGAGCATTAGGAACGGCGGTAGAATTCGCCCGGACGCGCGTACACACCCACCCCCTTCGGTCGCACCCCCTTCACCCCCCCACCGGCCCCTCCACGCCCTGCGCGCCTCTCGTGCGCGCTAATGATCGTTTGGCCGGCATTCGAGAATAATTACATTTCGATTAGGAAGCCGCTCCCGGGGAGCTTTCTTCGAAGTCCCCGTCGGCGAGGGACAATTTTCGCGGTTTTTTTTTTGCTCGCGGGGCTCTTGTTTGCTCTGCCTTTCCCGCCAGGCCGCCGGCTTACGTTTGGCAAACGAGCTCGCGCTGTTTGTTCTCGCAATGACGAAAATTCGCGAAAAAGTACGGGGACGAGCCACGGGCTTGTTTGGTTTACGGAGAATGGAAACTATATCTGCGCGGGGAGGAGTTTCAGTTTCAATAGTTGCCCCGATAACGGCGTGCGCGCGCGCCCGGTAAGTGTGTTACGCAAACACCTAAAAACGCTGAATGGAAGTTGTAAAATTATTTCCATCTGCTAATTGAAGAAAATTTTCGCGCTCCAATTATAATACTGGCATTTTAATGATTTCAGGTAGGGAACTGTAAAAAAAATTGGCCATAAATTGACCAGAATATGCATATTTTGCCTAATTTATGGTTATTTTTTTAGAGAGTACATACTGTTGTAAATAAGACAGTTAAAAACAGTGAAACATTGAAATGTACCATGTGATAAATATTATGTAAAGTTTTTATAAAAAAATGCACATATAAAGTTTTATAAGCCTCTACAAAACATATTTTTAAGATGTAATTTTAGAAAATTTTTAAATTTTGGAGGAAGAAAACGTTATGCTCGTGTAACACTATTTTACTATGGCTTTAAAAGATTTAATCTCGAAAAATATTTTTGACTAGTATACTTTTGTAAATAATCAGATTTTTATACAAAATATGAGCGAATTATTCGATTTAATTTAAAAATTCAGTACACATTGCTCGTACAAATAATTATGTTAATAACGCACTGATTACCTCGAACTGAAGAATGCAGCACTTAATAAATAAAATCGATATTATGATTTCGATAAATCGGAAGAATTCAGGATTAAATTATAAAGACCGTACGGTACTAAACGAACGAGTATGCAGCGATAGTGTAGAGTTAATAAACGGCGGGAATTTTAAAAATTGATTTAAAATCAGCAACTCCCGCTAATAAATTTCTATCGCGCCGGAGCTCAAAAACTCGCCATTGGAGAGCGAAACAAAAGCAGGAAAAGAAATATATAAAACATTTGTAAGCGGGGAATTTACATTCTTCATAAATCCGGCCGTAAATATCGAATGAGGAACGAGCTCGCATTAACTCGGCGGGATTATAAATTAAATAACACCGGCTAGCAGTTATGCGCGCGCGCGTGTGTACCGATGCTTCACGCGACGTCGATGTTAATGACCGCCGATAAATTTTTCTGACATTAAGCCGAGACCCGGTTAAACGCCCGATCCGCCGGACTTCATTTAATTAAGCGCTTCTAAATTCTTTTTCTACTTCATCCACCCGCTCCCCTCGAGCTGCATTTTCCGTTCTTCTCGATTTCATTCGCGCGCCCAGTTTACCCTCTTCACCCTATACCCTTCGACACTTTTATAAGGAGGCAGATCAGCTTTACAAATAAAAAATGAACTTTGATCAAATTTGGTGTATATAAATAGGGCTCGATTAAATTTTTAAAATTCAGAGGTGCCTAATAAACAAGATCTCATGATTTTATTATCTTTGCACTTTTAACGATTTTGTAGATTGTTTAATTCTAAATGTAAAAAACAATTTTTTATGAAAATGAGAATCATTTATTGATAATAAAAAAACATGTAATGGGTAAGTATCAACCCACGTAAAAAATTAATGATTGTCTAGTGCGAGCGAGACAGAGCCAGTGTCTCTCATTGCAGTTTATTTCAGGACACGTTTCAAAAGTTTAAAAAAATGTCAACGCTGAAATTTCGCTTTTCTCTTTTTCTGCCTTAACTTTATCTTTTCTTTTTTTTTAATTTTCGATGTTACAGACACCATTTGCTGCGTTTGTTGAAACACACATTGCCATTTACGTATAGAGATGTTCCGGAAGAAATTACTTTGCTCGAGTATACTCATAATTCAGAGCTTTGAGAATTGGTGCACAGTTGCTGTTTTGACTTCGTACCCGATCAAAACCTCCTTAAACACATCTTCCACATTTTTTCCACCCTCTTTGAACGTCGCAAATTGCTTTTCTTGATCCTCGCAATTCTATTTGATTACCATTGCGGGCAAAGACGGAAAAATAAATACTCCGATGGGGAGCGGTTAAAGATGACTTTTTCAATTGAAATCGAATCAAATTTGCGCGGCGCGCTCGCCGATGATAACTTTTTCCAAGAAGATTCTCGCAATCAAGCATCCGCTCTCTCTCTCTCTCTCTCTCTCTCTCTCTCTCTCTTTCTTTACTTTTTTATCCTGCTCCCTCGCCACCATCGACTGGCACTTTTTATTCGCGCGAGCAAAGGTGGAAACGGTTGGGGCATTTTAATCAAAGCTCGCGCGAAGAGTCGCGATTCGCGCGGACGCCGCTCGGGGCGAAAGAGAGCCGGGCGGAAAGCTCCTTCAATTAGATGCGCACGTCGTCGACGCGTGGGCGGAAGAAGGGGTGTGCGGTGAGGCTCGAGCGGCAAAATCTTCGGATGCCGTTGGCGGCGACGGGCTATATACAGCCAGCCGGCGACGAAAACTTTATTTTCTCCGAACGCACTGATTAAATTACTCTGCGTGCAAGCCCGGGGAACGTGGCCCGTAATGAATTCGATTTCTCTTATAGACGGCCGCCCGTCGCATTGGCCATTTTCCCCTTCCTCTCGCCCGCGCTCGCGCGGAGCACCCGCATTAATTCTCCGAGCTTCTCTCTCTTCTTCTTAATTTCTCGGAACGACGTAATGGGCTTCCTTTCCGGGTTACAGCGGGGCGCAAAAGGGAAAATTTTCGCTACATAATTTTTCATTTTACAGCGACGGGGGGATTTGTCATTGTGAATAACTTTCAATCTGTTTTGGGATTGTAGAAATTCTCTTAAAAGAAAAAATTGTAATCGATGCTCGTAGTTAGAGGATTACAGCGGGTATACGGTGAAAATTTTTCGTCCCATACATTAAGAAAACATTAAAAAGAAATAAAATTTCAACTAAATATTTCATTAATGAGTACACTGAAATTCAATTTAGTAATATTTCTTTAACGAGTTCCAACTACATAACTGTTTTGGAATCAATTAAAAATTTCTTTTCATCTACTTGTTTTCGTCAAAATATTTTTCGAAAGTAAAGTACTTAGTTCCTTCAAAGAAATTATTTAATTGGAACTCCTTAAATATTTAGTTGAAATTACAATTTTTTCAAGTGCAGTTTCAGACAAATATTTAGTTGTTCCATGAAAATTAGAAATAAATATTTAGAGAAATCATCAGCACCAATATTTTTTCGAGTGAAATATTTTCTGATTATACATTTTTCAATGAGGTTTAACTCATTACCGGTACCCTATACGTAATTACCAAGGCAATTTGTATTCTGTTAAGAATAAACCAAATGGATTCGAATACCTAAAGATGTAGTCGTAAACGAAAAATCACAAATATAATGGGGATAAAGTCGGTATCTCATAATGGCACCTCGTCATGCGACGCATAAAAACTCGGGGCGTTCTCGCTTGATTAACAGCAGATACGCAGTATCAGCGGAGGGTGTACTATAAAAATGGCAAGAGAAAAAAAAATTATTAAGACATTCAAACGTCGCTTATCACTCGGCTGCTTTTTTCCATTTTTTTTTTAAAGGCTGATATTTCCCCAGAGCTTTGTGTTGTTCCGCGGTGGCGCTTTCCACAATCAGCCTCACCTCGTATCCACCGTCAAAGATAGCAGTGAGGCAAACGAAAGAGAGAGAGAGAGAGAGAGAGAGAAAAGAGAGAAAAGGGGGAGATAAAGGGGATGCAGTTCATATAGCACCCTTCGATCCCGTTCGGTCTCTCCGTCTCTTTCTCTCTCTTTCTCTCTTTCTCTCTCCGGTCGGGATCTTCATCATCGAGCCCGTCACAACCCTTGCCGGGCTCTCTCCTCTCCGCGGGCGTAAAAAAAAAGTCTCGCCTCCGCTCCCTTCCACCCTCCCGCTCCTGAATACATTTTCTCTACAAACAAATAGCGCCCTTAATTGCTTCCAAGAAGAAAAAGGGGACATTAAGCGGGGGAAAAAATGAGAGCGATAGAGTGTCTCGCCGGGGCGAGAGAGCGAGAGAGGGGGCGGGGCGCTCGAAAGTGCCATTCTCAAAAGGCTCTCGATGATGGGAATGCAGCTACACTTAAACTCGCGGCAACACTCCTCGATGGAGGAGCCAGGAATGAGGATAAAAAGTAAAATGCACTAATGAAAAAGAGACGGACGGGGAGGGCGGAGGAAGAGAGAGGAAAAAAGCAGACACCGCGATCGGAGGACCCTGCTGCTTTTTTTCCTCGCTCCTCTCTTTCCCTGTTAATTAAAAGTGATGGAGAACGCAAATAGTTGTAACACCCAATTGATAGATGAGGCCGGCATTGTTTCTTTTTATGCGTTTCCTTCGTTCCGCGGTAAGAGATTCTAAACGGTCGATTTTTTTCCCTTACTCATCGGTATTACTACCCGCGACCGCCAGTTTTCTTTTTCTCCCTCTACGACGCACGGGTAAAGTGTGTATAAAAAAAAGCGAAGCAAGTCAAATCGCCAATAATGCAACCGCTGTCCGTCAATAAATTTATTCACCGGTCGACCTACATAGCGTCGCGCTGCTCTTTTTTCGCGTCATTTTAGTTTTATCTATGAATAATAATCGAGAGCCCCGTCTCTCCTCCCGCTAATCAAACGAATGGCTCTCCCGGGTTAAAGAGCGGGCCGATATCGACCCCGCGAAAATTGAATTTCATAAACGCGGAATAAATAATGCGCACCGCCGGCGCAAATGTAGCATTCAAACGGACTAATAAATCTCGACTTCGCTTAGCTCTCCTCGCCGTACTACCACTACTGCTCGTGTCTCATCCCCCCCCCCGCGAAGTGTAGCATGCAGCGCGGCAGTAAAAATCCACACAGCGGGGGAAGATTCCTCGAAACTGTCGAGCTCCGAAACGAGAGGCACTCTCCGCCGCGCCGACTCCGCGGAAAGACGAACGGGGAGAGTTTCGCGAGCTTTAAAGCTCTCCCCCCCGCGCAATTATTAACTAACGGCGCCGGCGTCCGAGCAGCGCTCCGCGCGAGGAGTGCATATTTACGATCGCGCTTACGGATTAGCGGAGCGCGCGCGCCCCGAGGTCTTCGTCTCTCTCTCTCTCTCTCCACGCGCGCACGCCCACGCGGTCAATGGCCACTTAACGGCGCGCCGATAAGCCGCTCCGTGGCGTCGAGACCCGGGCCTCGGCCGAGTCAGTATCAGGCACGCGGGGACCACGACACGATGACGAGCTTTTGGACGACTGTTCTCCTTGCCGCGCAATTACTTGCCCTCGCCGCCTTTTCTGAGGCGCACGACCTGAAGGTATAACGATACATACCTATGTTTATCTATATGTACGTGTCAGGTCTGCACGTGTGTGTGTGCGCGCGAACATGTGTGTTCATCTGTGGGTGTGCGTGTAAATGTGAGCGTGCATTTACGTCTGTATGTGCGCGCGCGCGCGTGTGTGTGTACGTGCGGGCTGCCGCAGTCACTCTGGCACTCGACTTTGCGGCCCACCTCCCCCTTAACCCCCCTTTTTTTTCTCTCGCCCGCGAATGGCTCTCGAGTCGCGTCGCTCCATTAGAGTTGGCGCGTGCTCCTGTGTCGCGAACGAGAAAATATTCGTGCCCCGGCTTCGGCTTTTCTTTTCGCGAGCCTCGCGAGAAAAATGCTTTTGTCGACGGGAAAAAAGCACCGCGGGGTGCTCGACTTAATCAGATTTCGCGCAAGTAGCGCGGACTCGAAAATACGGGCTTTTCTTTTCCTACGGCGAATTTTATTTCTGATATTCGTCGCTGGGGCTGAGCTCGCGCACGGTGAAACGCTCGCGTTTTTTATTTTATTTGTTTCAATTAAAATTCCTGTTTATGTTGTAGCGCGAGTGCATAGAAAAAACTTTCAATTGAACTTGTAATTACTGTAAAGTCAAATAGCCGGCAGTGGAGTGGCCGGCTCGAATTCCCTTTTGGTGCACGCTTGTGTGGGTAGAAACATTTTAGAATTTTTAGTTTCAGTAACTTCGTTTGTCGTTGTATGGTTTGAAAAATTCATTTGCAATCACGTTTCGCTCGGAAATAATATTTCGTTTGAGATTGATTATATTAGCCTGTTTATTCGCGAATTGTCTGGTCGTGAATTAAAATTTCATTATGCGTAAATGCAGAATTCATTATTTGAATAACAACATTTCATTTTATTTTCATTTGATACACTAAATCCTGCTCTCTTCTGTGGAAGCACTCCATTATTATGTTTTGCATTTCTTTTGTGCATTGCGTTGGTTATATTTTGCTATTCTTTTAAATTAATGTTTTCAAACAATTTATTCGGAACAAAATCCCCGAAATTGTTACATTTTTAGATAAGATAGCGAAGTAATCTCATTATACTTAGTAATGATTTCTTTCTGCTTCACGTATCACACGCCGTCAAAGTTATCAAACCGGTTAAATATCTGATATAATCATTGGTATTTAATTTGATGATTAAACTGCTTATCTTCCATATGCTATTGAAATTTTAATGAAAATCTTTTCAAATATTTACCAAAGATTATAATTTTACGATTGTGTTCACACCAGATTTTCTAACTTTTACACGTCCATCGATTAACTTGAGATTTAAAAAAGGCTATTTGAAAAAAAAAACTCAAATATAATTAAGTCGTTACATTTGAGAAAGCCATACAGAATAGTTGAGCCTACGACATTCCTTCCTAATGTCAATCAATCATCGCTCTTTTGACTACGTCCAACTCAAACATATTCTCTTCATTGTAGTTTAATCGTATTTCCAACTTTCCGACTGAAAACATTCGCATTAGAAAAATGACATTGTTTGAGTTACCTTTTCTCCGACCACCGCTTTGTTAGCCCGAGCAGCGCAGAAATTATTCAATGTTAAAAGTTGGATCGAAACAAACTTGAAGTTCGCATGTGTGTAACAAGAGAAGCATTGAATCAGCGACCAGCATTTTCAGCTCATTGTAACCGACAGATCGTTATTGTCGATCCGAAAATGCACGTCGAAAACCACCCACGCTTAAAAAAGCCACCTACGCTTAAAAGAAAGAGTATTGATGTCTTTTTTTCACAAGAATCTTAAAAGTTTGTATGGCAATTTTCAAATGTATAAAAAGAAATCTACAATTTTTTGTTGATGATACAATGTACTAATTAATCTATTATACGTATAATCAAACAAATTATATCTATTTTGTTATTAATTCAACATTTTAAAGATTTTTGTATCGCTTTACGATTTTCGCGGTGTTTGACCTAAACTTAAGTTTCCCTCACCCGCTAATTTTTTTTCGATAAAATTTAGGCGAAAATCAACGCACGTATCACAAAATATTTCAAAGTGAGCTTTTTGACGTCGTATAGTTATAATATTAGTCTTCGACACTTATTACTACAAACTAATCTGCTGCACTCGCACTAAAAAAGTTTACTTTACTCCCTTGGGACATAATATAGTATATCTCCGCCTGTAACAATCAAAAACTCATTTAAAAAAAGGCCTATTTAAATTCGCTATTCTTAAAGCGCTAGAGAAAAGAAAACTCTTCCAGGACCTGATAAACTTGAAGTACCATTCGTATGATACCCTAAGTTTATCAGGTTTCGAAGTTTATTATACTCTACTGCTTTAAAAATGATAAACTAACATAAGCCTTTTTTGAAATGTGCTTTTCTTCGTTACAGACGACCACATTACACATTTCAACGAGTAAATCCTGTTTTCTTTAACAACCACTTCAAAATTATCGCCGGCACTTTTAAAATCCTCGCGAAAAAATAAGACCTAAACGCCGCATCGACAGGTACGAACGTAGCGCAGGCAGCCCTTATAAGCTCCTACCTCCGGGCTCGAAGAAACGAGCCTCGCCTTCGAAGTAGCGCGGGGCGCAAGATATAAAGTCCCGCTCGCTCGCAGCTAAGACGGAAGTTTTCCTTTTCCGCGGGAATTTACACCCAAACAAAGTTTCCTTCTCCCCGCGGCCGCGGCGCTAAGCTCCCCGGCAGCGGCCGCGCTTCGGCGTGTTGCGCGATTAACCTATTTTATGCGCGCCAGACGACGACGACGGCGGTCGCCCGTACGTTTTCGGGTCGAGCGATCGACGCTAACGAGCTAAGTTTTAAACAATCCAGCGGGCGAGCGCCAAGGGGCCCCGCCGACTGTCGATGAGCTATCGGCGCCCGCGCGTTTGTCCGCCGTAACTTCCAATATGAATCTCCGCCAGCGGGCGACCCGCGGCGCTGTACATTTGCAGGGGGAGGGGAGGCAGGAGACCGCGACGGGTTTCGACGCCAGCGATCGACCGGCGGAGTTACTTGGCGCTACCCTAATTGGCCGGTGTAACGCGAATGATTAATTTGGACCTCGCGAGGCCGACGCGACAGATTTTCCGGCAATTAAATGGTACGATTATGTCTGCCGATTATTAGCTGTCGGCGGTGCTACGTTTGCTCGCCGGTTTAGTCCAAGTTTCAGGTAGCTTCGATTTTGAAGCGTAGATGTGTGAAGTTAGACGGCAGTTGCTGGTAACGTTGAGGTATTCTTTTGACGGCGTTGGGGTTAATTCGCGCGAGCCTCTCTTAGGATGGATGACATACGTTGCGTGAAGCATTTACCTTGCAAATTTCTTTCAGGGAGAATTTGGGGGAGACGTTTACCCTTCAAATTTCTTTCCGTAAATTTCACTGATTTCCAAACATTTGCGCACTTGTCACTGATAAATAAGCGAATGCTCGCTTATTTATTAGTGATAATGCGCAACTGATTTGAAATTTGTGAAATTTTCACGAAAAAAAAATTTAGAGAGTGAAGAAGTAGCAGTTTAATTGTACACTGGCATTAACATTTAAAACATCATGGTATGCCTACTTTGAGTTGAAATTTTGGATCAAGATTTTCTAAACTGTACAAATTTTTTACTTTGAGCGGCAATATAAATTAAAAAGAAATATGCTTCTGAAGTGTGTAGAAAGAATTTGTTGATAATTGAATTTTATTTAAAAAAATGCGAAAAGTTTTAGCGTTGTATTTTGCCAATATTTGATAGAATTGATAACATTTTTTTAAACCGCATAGCGAATTTCACTGTTATATCGAATACTACTGAAGTGTTTTATTATTAACCCGTTATTTTTCAAAAAATCTGTTTTGAAACATCCAATTTTTAAATATTTCTCGCGCAGTTATTCGGTGCTTCTATTTTCGCTACCTTATGCATTATTGCATCTCACAAGTACCGTTTTATTTTCAGAATGCCACGGATCACAAATCATCATTATTGAAGCCCAGTGACGATCCAGCTAGAGCATCTACGGTTGTTATCGGAGTTATAGCGACGACGACGTTATCTGTTTTAATTTTACTCATTCCAACGGTAGTTTACTAGTAAGTTCTGAACTGAATATTTTTATAATGACTTAGTATAACTATACTTAGACTTGTCTTCCCATTATCATGTGTTTTATTAAATTTTTTAGCAAACTCAAAAAATCGCGAGAGGATGAAATAATTACAGTTAAAAAGTGAATGAACATGCACAAATCATCGCTACAATGAGGAAAAATAAAATCACCTGTACCTTAAAGGAAATGGAATGAAAATAATGTTAAGTAAAAATATAAATAATTCAAAATCTACATCTCAACTGTAATGCAAAAGGCGGTTAAAAAAAATTACAATTTTACAATGTGTCAGTACCGATCAATTATTTCTGTTTGCAACTACCAGGTCGTAAAGGGATATAGTTATATTGATTGTAGTACAGGAAGAATGTAAAGGAATAAAACTTAAATGACTTTACCACCCGATGTTAACTTACCAGCTGTCGGGCTCTTAATAAAGTTAACATACAAGAATATTTTGATACATAATAAATAAATTTAAAAAACATCACTTCACAATCGTTTTTATTTATGGACGAATTTTTTTAATTAACCCTCGGATAATGTGAAACAAACTGTAATGCCAACTGCAGTTATCTCTAATCTGCGTGATACTCTCATCAGTTGTCAAAAATCAACAGATGGTACTAAACATTTGAAAAAATTTTTACCGTTGAGCATATTTATCTTCATTATTATACATTATATATGATCAAAAGCTTATTGACAACATTCAAAAAGATAGATGTAAAGCGTTGTACCAGAAGGAATTTTGAAAAACATTCTAAAGGAAATAAAAAATTATAATACAATATTTACCTTTGAAAACATTGAATTATTAATCCTTTCTTTATCAAGTCAAGATTATGAATAATATGAATATTAGACACGATTAATAGTTATTAATAGGACTTATGAACGAAGAGAAAACCAGTACTGGGGAGCATTTTAAAATAAAAAGATTACGTTTTGAACTTACACTTGTAGATTTTTTCAAAATTTTAATATCAATCTTTTAACATTATTCGAAGTAAAGTTACTGATTATGATAAAGAGTTTATTTTTTTGAAATACATTATATATTAACGAATTGTTACGACACATTCGTAAGATAAATTTCATCTTTAAGTAGTTTAATATACAAAATTGTATACAAGATGGAAAACTTTAGAAATCAAACAAGATATAGTGAGTAGAACTTGGAATTGCTTTCTCTTCAGAGTACTATCCAGAACTAAATCCTTCTCTCTGACTTTTTTTTCGCAGAGGTAAAGAAAGGAAAATTGGGGATATAAACAATGCAGATAAAATAACAGATAATTGTACGAATTTCTCGCATGCAAGTAGTACATACGTTGCTAAAAGCCCCCCGTCGACTTTGCGTATACACGTACACATGGCTTAGGTAAAGCGTTGGATAAAAGTTGCAATAATTGCAACATAAATAAGGAATTTGCTGAGAAGAACAAAGCCGTTCTACGCGATTTCCAACCACAGTACTAAAACAGTCTTGGCAATGGATATATTCGACAGCCGCTTTTTCTGCATCAATAAGAGGATGGTCAAGACTTTGGAATTCTGGCCCTACGAAAATTGCAAAAAGAATATTTGTTTACGCGCCATCCTGTCAGTGTCGTTGATAATTGTAGCTGTACCGCAAGTAAAGAGTTTGATCATTTATTTCTTATTTGTTCTTTACTATGATTTATGTTAATAAAATATGCTTGATACATATGTGACATGGTTATCATAGACTGCATATTGTACAAATTTTTTAAATCTTTTTCATTAAAAAATTATAGTTTTTTATGTTCAGGTAACTAGTTTTTGTAAAGGGTTATATGGAAAAAACATTGATAAAATGCTAGAAAATTTGTTACAAATATTACACTACTTTGTAATTGCATTTGTTATTAATCATGTATTTGTTAAAATTTACCTCATAACGTAAAGAAAAATATCTTTTACCATTTTCATTAATAATTTCGTACATGTACATTAAATGTACAACATCTATAGGTAGTGAAAACTTCAGCTTACATACATCATAATTTTCTAATCATTTAGATAAATTTTAGTATGATCGACTAATCTCGAATTCGATAGGCATTTCATGATAATCTATTAATGCCTACATCTTTGAGCTGACTTTAAGTTACTCAGATTAAAAATTAAGTAGATTATTTCTCACTACGTTAAAACCAGTATAATTAATTGTTGCACATAAGGTACTCGTGGGTCTAGCATAAAGACCAAGCAATTTATGGTAACTCTGGCGAAGCTCTCCGATGTATTCAATTCTTAATAGATTCATTCAAATTTTATAAAGTTTGCTTATTATCCATATTTTTATTGATTTCGATGCTTTGGTTCTAAGAAAATTATTGCCTAAGTAAGGTAAAAGACTAACTGTAACTAAGTTCTGTCTGTCCATTGCATCCACGAAGAGATAAAATTATAATGTTTGCAGATGAGTAGACATTTCAATTTTCATGTTCCTGACAGCAAAAGGTTCTAAACTACCATTCAGAAAATCATTGATTATAAATTACTTTGCGTGCGGCAAAAACTGGTGTGCCTCTGATCTCTCGTGCTAAAACTTATTTACGCTATACGCGAGAAAAATGTCGACGGAGGAAATCGTGCGCATTATCAGTAAATTCTGTATCGTACCTTATGGTGTATATTTGTATCACGGAAACTTTCACCTCCAGAAACTCGTGTACTTTCACGTGTACTTCTCCCGTGCGTTGTAAGATAATCCCAGCGCTTTGAAAAAATGACAGAAGGAGTGACAATTCAACGCGTATGCTATTGCCGGTGCCGCGACCAAAATATCGAAGAAGGGGATCGCATTTGCAAGTAAATTAGTAATCAAAACAAACATCAGACTTTAGGTAATATTATGCACAGTGTACCTGACTTCGGGACACGTCATGCTATACTGTTGAATCTACTGAGGTTTAAAAATAATTTGTTTAACACAAGTATTATCGTGATCCGTCGGCATAATCCATTGGAGGATTTTAAAGTATTGGAAAAACCTTTTGTGAAACCATTCATGAAACATTTCCTGAGATGTTTTTGAAATATTTCACGAAGATCTCTTAAGAAATTTGGAAACAAATCACTTGAAAATTGGCTCAAGTTATTCAGTATGCACACTAATTTTGATGTAATTACATTGAGCGTTATTTTATAGATTCAAAAAATTAAATATTACAACTCATACAGATTAATAAAAGATCATAAAATAGAATTTACCTGACAAAATCTCAAAGTAGCGTTTGCTTTATCAAGTCGACATTATAAATAAGAATAATCAAAATACGAAAATGATTATCCATTTGTTTCATAAGAATTAGCGTATCTACTTTGGTTTCTTCAAAATTGTAACTGCACATTGCAAAATAAATTTAATGTAAATAGCAAAAAATGACACTATTCATAAGCCAAAAAGATAATAAAAAAACTTTTTAAAAATGGACAAAGTAGAACGTACACGTTATTCTCGCTTCATAGTAGTGCCAAGAACTAAATCCTTCTCGCTGACATTTTTTTTCCGGAGGTGCAAAAAGCGGTGGCGGAGATTAAACATGCAGCTAAAATGACAGATAATTGCGCGAATTTCTCACATGCAAATGATGGCTATTACTTCACTGCGCACCTTGCGGGGTGCAATAATTGCAACATAAATAAGGAATTGGCCAAGAAGTACATCGCCGCCGTCAACGCTTCTTCCACTATAAAAAAAATAGTCGTTCCCGTGGTTACTGTTTGCAATGGATATATACGACAGTCGCTACTTCGGCATCAATAAGAGGATCGTCAAAACTTTGGGACTCTGGCCGTATGAAAGTCGCAAAAAAAATATTTGTATACGCTTCGTCGTGCTGGTATCAATGATAATTATAAATGTACCGCAAGTAAAAAGATACTATTATTATTCATAATTATTCTTTGCCATGCGATGTATGTGCTAATTAACTGCTTAAATTAAATTGGTCATTATAACTAAAATACGAAATACTATGTATATGTGTGGTTACAGTAGATGATGCAAACTACTATAATATGGTTACAGTAGTGCAGTATAATTCATTAGAATAACAATGTTTTTTACGTCACGTGACTTTTTTAAATTAAACCTTTCTGTTCAGGTAATTAGTTTGTGTAACAATTTTGGGAAAAATGTTGATAAAATGTTAGAAAACATTTTTCAAGTACTATACTACTTTGGAATCACGTTAAAAGTAGTGACTGCAATGGCTGCAGAAGAAAAGGTGATTTTACGTTGATCCTAACATAATCTTAAACCTGGGTCAGGAGTACGTACATACAGATTGACTACTTTTGCAGATGAAAATAGTTTACGAGAATACCGCAAGGGATTTTCAAACAATAGTTGAGAAACACGAACGGGCTATTCTGTTTGAATACGCTGAAAAGGGACGACTCATCAGTCTTGGTTTCATAGGTACAAAGTAATTGCAATTTAACTACCAATGATAAAAATTTTAATTTTGCATCTACATTTTAGTTTACATGTTCTTTGCTTTAAACGTTTACGTTACAACGCCAATGATACCAATAGTTCTTGATTTGGTGTTACCGTCGAACGAATCGAGACCTCGCATATTTATCTGCAATGGAGACTTCCTCGTCGATAATCTCGAGTATTACTGGCAGATTTATCTGTTTGATGCATGGTCTTGCTTCTTAACGGTTTTTATACTCTGCTCGATAGATCCATTATATGCAGCTATCGTCGAACATTGCCTTGCCCTTTTTGCTGTAATTAAGTAAGTTTAAAATAAGTAAACTTCCAATAATGCCCAATTTTAAACAAACCAAATGAATTTTGTTCTTAAGTATATAAGGGAGATAAGAGTATAATATATGGACTAAAAGGTACAGTGACTCAGCAGGGTTTTATCGGCCACTTTAATGTCTGACTCACTAAAAGTGAGCGATCTTATACATTTATCTCATATTTAGAGGTGGCAGATTCAGCTTAGGTCACCTGTTGGTCTATGGTATTTTCATTTACTTTCAGCACTATTGTACTTTACTCTCCCTTAGTAATTTATTCATTTAAAAGGCATGGAAAAATGTGTAAAGATACGTAAGATTTTAGGTATCGCTTGATGATTTGTACCAAAATAGACAGCGAGAAAATTGGTTTATCTGAAATGAATATTGACTCAGCCATATGCAAGTATATTGTAGATACTATTAAACTGCATAAAAAAATAATAAAGTTAAGTACACATTGCTTTTAATATGAGGATGGAATTATATGTTTAATATATGGTTTTTAAAATCCAGATTTACTAGACTTCTTGAAATGTCCTACACTTCATACTTTCTACTGGAAATGGGAACCTCAATTTTGATTTTAAGCGTTACCTCCGTTATAGTACGCATTACTTAATATCAAATAGTTACTGATTTTTTTCCGAATTATTTTATATCTTTGTTCCACATCTTTTAAAATAAATATTATCTATACAGATCGTTTCAAAACAAAAACAACTTTAAATTTAAGAAAAAATACCTTCAAAACTGTGTCCCGTTTTTTCTTTCAGATTTTAATCAGGCTTGATCAAGCATTTGAATGTGCTAGATTTATACTAATATTAGGAGGTCTTATGATACACTTATTTTATTTAACTTGGCCAAGCCAAAAAATGATCGACTACAGCACTAATCTTTTACAGGATACGTGAGTATGAAATGCATTTGTTTAAAACAAAATAGTAGGTAAAACAAAGCTAACAAACATATCGAGAATTTGCTACTTTATTCAATCTTTCTACATTTTTTCAGTTATTTAAATGAGTGGTACGAGATTTCTATTAAAAACCAAAATTTACTTAAGTTTATGGCCCTTAGATGCTCGGAACCATGCCATTTAACAGCCGGAGGATTGTATGTAATGAACTTCATGAATTTTGCATCGGTATAAATCACGAATCATGATAAATTTGATTCACTATAAAAAAGAAACAAAATATTTATGGATGGTTTACTATCTAGGTAGTGAAAACTTCAGTTTCTTACATCACCGTTTTCTCATCATTTAGATAAATTTTAGAACCATCATTCGGGTGAAGAATCTCATTGTTACTGTAACTAATTTGCTATTCGAATCGCATACATAAGGGATTTGTGAGTCTGTTGTACATATATGCTTTTGCTGCAAATACACCTCTTAATACATTTCTTGCATATCTTTCATTTCAATACTTTTATTAATATAGAATAGTAGAATTACTTTTTTTAAGCAGTACAAGATAGTAGGGTAAAATAGGGCATGTGATGCAATAAATCAGCAAGGTATAACGAACCACCCTGGAACCTAAACTTTATCTGCAATCTCTAAAGATGAGGTACTATGCCAATGATACCTTTTTATCCTACTGTCCCTTATTTAGAGTCTGCCTTCCTCAGACTTGTAAAAGTATTTGTACTTACAAAAAGCCTTTAGTCAACCTGACTATCGAGTTCTCGATGAAGCGATTTATTTAAAGCTTCTTATCGATAATCGTCGACATACCCACGCTATCCTCTGTTTTGTACACATTATCCTTCTAAAAGACTAGTGGTTATTTTGCTGGTGGTTCTGTACTTCTACGTAACATCTACCATCTGTACCGTCGGGTGTGGTAGCAGAATTAAGGACGGTGCAATTTCTTGCACACCCGTAGTCTGTTGTCGTTGACAGCGCCTATCCTGGTGGAAACCATTAGTCACTAGTCTAGAGATGCTTTCGAATTTTCGTAAAAGGACCACCAGGATTCGGTATTCTAATAGTGGAGTGAAACTCGTAAGATCTGAAATCTGCAAAATGATGTCTGCTGTGTGTGGCATTCATTCGCTCATTCAGCCAAATTAATAAAATTTTCTACTTTTAAATACCTGAAAAATGTAGTCCAATTTTCTTTATTTTGAAAATAATTAATCTCTATTGAATTACTATGTGACCCACTCGCAATTCACGTTTTAAACAAGTTTGATGTGACATTGAGTGTGAAAAACTTTGTAAAACGAAAAGAGTGAGTGTACTCCCTGCGTACTCCCTACAAAATTCTGCGAAGAACTAAGTTCACGTCGCTGAATTTTTTTTCTGCGCAGCTGCAAGAGAACAGAAGGTGGAAATTAAAAATAAAGGTAAAATTACAGATAATTGCTTGTGTCCTCATACGTATCGGTGGCTATTATTTTTCTGCCACGCCTCACGGGGTGTATAATAATTAAAACATAAATATATGTATCGCGAGATGCAAAAAACTGAAGATAGAAATTAAAAATATAGCTAAATGATAGATAATTGCCCATCTCTCGCATTCACGCGCAAATGCTGGCTGGCTATGACTTTTCTGCGAAACTCGAGGGGTGTGACAATTATAACATCAATAAGAAATTCACCAAGAAGTACATCTTTACCCTCGGCGTTCCTGCCGCGATATTTGTTTAGTCTTTTTCACACCGGCAACACCGCGACTTCCGTTTCCAATGGATATATACGACAGTCGGTACTTCTGTATCAATAAGAGGATCGTCAAAACTTTGGGACTCTGGCCTTACAGCAATCGCAAAAAAAATATTTGCTTACGAACCGTCGTGCTGGTGTCAATGATAATTATTACTGTACCGCAAGTAAAAAGTTCGACCTTTTTATTCTTATTTAATAATCATGTTATTAAAAGGTGTTCCAAAAATTCTGGACCGGCCTTAATTGTACCTAAACTGACTTTTGGAATACCCTTTATAATACTATTCTACTCGAGCGTCTACTTCGATTAAATATGCTGAAGAGTGAACAATTCGAAAAATCACTCTTTTTAAGAAAGAGCTGAGCCTGTCTAATTCATGTTCGAGTGGCTCAGTTTTTACTCTAATCGAGTGATTTATTTATTTATTTATTTATCTTTTACATTTTGAAAGTATTGTGTGTACAATTGTGTTATATGACTTTTATGTTCAGGTAATTAGTTTTTGTAAAAACGTTGGAAAAAATGTTGATAAAATGCTAGAAAATGTTTTTCAAGTACTATACTTCTTCGGAATTGCAATAAAAGTAGTGACTGCAATGGCTACAGAAGAAAAGGTAGTATTAGATTAATCTTGTTATAATCTTAACCAGTGTTCAGGAATATGTACTTGGGAATTGGCTGACTTTACAGATGAAAATAGTTTACGAAAATACAGCAAGTGATTTTCAAACTATAGTTGAGAAACATGAACGGGCTATTCTGTTTGAATACGCTGAAAAGGGACGACTCATCAGTCTTGGTTTCATAGGTACTACGTAATTACAATGTAACTACAAATGATAAAAATTTTAATTTTGCAACTAAATTTTAGTTTACATGTTCTTCGCATTAAACGTTTACGTTACAACTCCAATGATACCAATAGTTCTTGATTTGGTGTTACCGTTGAACGAATCAAGACCACGGATATTTATTTGCAATGGAGACTTTCTGGTGGATAGTCACGAGTATTACGGGCAGATTTATCTTTTCGATACGTGTTCTTGCTTTTTAACAGTTTTTATACTCTGCTCGATTGATCCACTGTACGCTGCCATCGTCGAGCATTGCCTTGCTCTGTTTGCTATCATTAAGTAAGTTTAAAAAACTCGAATAAATCGAAATATTTTCCTTAAAAACGACCAAATTTTAAATAAACCAAAGGAGCTTTTATCTCGAAAGAAAAGAAAAATAATGCGTTATGCACTTATACAGTGCATCTATCCACAGAATATGCATGGCTGGTAGTATAATATAACTTCTGAAGATTAACAACTTATCTCTTTATTTTTTTTACAAAATTCGCAAATGTTGGTTATTCTTTCATAAGATTAACCAATTCCTTTACAAAAATTATGTAATTGACCAAAGAAGTACGATGGGGCACCTGCAGATGAACTAAACTTAGGTATCATGTGGATGGTACCTCAGTTAAAGGATGGAGGATCATCAGTAAGCCCATCGTATTTATTTTGATACTTTTTGTCCTATTACATCCATCTATCTCTTTCTGAGTTATTTATTAATTTCAAAGGCATAGAAAATTGTGTAAAGGTACATAAGATTTCAGGTATCGCTTGAGAATATGTACAAAAATAGGCAACAAGAAAATTGGTTTATCTGACATGAACATCGACCAAGCCATATGCAAATATATTGTAGATACAATTAAACTTCACAAAAAAATAATAAAGTTAAGTACTCGTAATTTGTAATGTGGAGTACATTTAATGTGAGGATGGAATTGTATAATATATGCACGAGAGTAGCTGTCTTCAATTTTTCTTTTAATAAACTTAATATTATGCTTTTCGAAATTCCAGATTTACTAGACTCCTTGAAATGTCCTACACTACATATTTTTTATTGGAAATGGGAGCCTCAATTTTAATTTTAAGCATTACCTCCGTCATTGTACGCGTGATAATCTAAATAATTACTAATTTTTATAAAAAAAATTTGAAGGATACTAATAATTAATAAATAGATACCTCGAACTTGCATTTCTTTCTTTCAGATTTTAATCAGGCTTGATCAAGCATTCGAATGTGCAAGATTTATGCTTATATTAGGGGGTCTTATGATACACTTATTTTATTTAAGTTGGCCCAGTCAAAAAATGATCGATTACAGTACTAATCTCTTTCAAGATACGTGAGTATAAAATGAATTTATTTAAAACAAAGTAACAATTTAAACGAAGATAACAAATATATTATGAACTTACTACTTTAATTATTCTTTCTTCATTTGTTCTACAGTTATTTAAATGAGTGGTACGACATTTCACTTAAAAATCAAAATTTACTTAAGTTTATGGCCCTTAGGTGTTCGGAACCGTGCCATTTAACTGCTGGAGGATTATACATAATGAACTTCATGAATTTTGCGTCGGTATGAATCATTGATCGTGTTGACGTTTATATTTACCTCATTGAGGATACGTTAACGTCATCTGTTTTTATGTATTTCAATTACTTATAAACTTAACATTAATTATTATAATTTTTTTCATGTAAACGCTAAATGTATGTATCTAGGTAGTGAAAACTTCAGTGTCGTATATCACTGTTTTCTCGTCATTTAGATAAACTTTAGAATCTTGGAGTAAATTTCAAATGTTTAGGTATGGTATATAATTATAAACTGTTGATGGGAGTTCCTTTGCTTGATCGAAGAATACTATTAAGTACTGAAATCAATTTGTTATTCAGCTCAAGAATGTAATTATATTACACTTCGCTGCGCTAATCAAATAGTTGATACATTATAAGGAATTTGTGGGTACGCAACTGCTCTTATAATATCAGGCTGAGATATCTAATTTGCATGTAATAAATTTCAGGCATATCTTTTATCGAAGTTTAAGGAAAACAACGATCTGACGAACCAAGACGCATATTATTATAAAATTTACCAAAGGTATCAATTTAGCGATATTTAGAGATTACCTTCACCTTCAAGACTGCAAAAAAAATTTTTTATATTTACAAAGAAGATTTCGTAGATTAATTTATGACATAAGTTACCAGTTAATCTTACAATTGACCTTAAAAATTTAATGCTTTAAAGAAGTAACGATATTTACATCGTCAAATTTTGCTATTTCCAGTAAAAATTGAGTCGAGGTTGTATAGTGCCTTAGAGGTACAAGTTAATGACTAGAAAATATGTTTAAGAAATTAAATAATTTACTGCAAAGAAACCTTTTCGTTTCTTTTCCCTCGACGCACCATGATATTCTTTTTCAACCTATAAAAAATATATAACTTCCCTTTATAATTTTTTATAATTTCATCAATAAAATATAATCCGTAAAGTAATAACCGTATTGAAGAAGTTTGAAAACAAAAATGTTCATATTTTTCACCTTCATCCTTTCTAAGATCACTATGTCAACATAAATTTGAAGGAATATGAGACTTGATTTTGATGATTTATAATTACAAGGATTTGAATTTAAATTAACGAATCTTCGATATTGTTTTCTCTTCGAAGTCCTACCAACTAAATCCTTCTAGCTGGTGAAGGTGCACAAAAAACAGGTGGAGGTAGGAATCAACAATGTCGATTTTTTAGTGGACAATCACGAGTATTACGGGCAGATTTATCTTTTCGATATGTGCAGTTATTTAACAATTTATATACTCTGATCGATTGATCCGATGAATGCATCTACCGTCGAGTATTGCATCGCTCTGTTTGCTACAATAAAGTAAGTTTAAAGTATACGAGTGCACCAACAGATTTCAATTTATAATAATCGGAAATTTAAAATAATATCATAATTAATGAACTTTTGTTTCTTATTATTGCAGTAAACTTGTTTTCATCATAGAAGTTCCTAGTTCCACTGCATGTCACTTTATTTTATTTTTAGTTACAGTGTATGGAACAGTTCGCAGAAGGAAAAGAAGGATTATAGCAGCAAATTAATGTGAACAGCAAAGACTGACGTGGCTCTGATCTCATATGCAAAAACTTATTATCTCTTCGCGCGAAAAATCTTCGCGTGTATCATCGTATTACCAAATGAATTAGTAATGAAGTCAGAAACACCGAAGTCGAAGAAAGGTGCAAAAAAAGTAGTAATGTCGTATTGCATATTTGTTGTTAGTGCATATTTGTATCGCAGTAACTTTCACTTCCAGAAACTCGTGTATTTTCTTATATACTTTTTTCCCCATATGTAGTAAGATAATCACAGCTCATGGAAGAAATGGAAACGCTAAGAAGAATAACAAATCAGCGCACGTGGCGTTCTCGCATGTAAATAGCCGCTGCAGGGACGAAAGCATCAAAGGTAATCGCACTGGCAAATGAATCTGTAATGAACACAGAAGCACCGGACTCGAGGTAACTTACAAAAATTACCCGGCGATATCGCATACGCTGATTACTGCAGTGGACGTGCATAGTGTATTTTTAGACACGACTTATCGTACAGATGGTTAAACGTAATTTCCTTTATCGCAGAGTCGAATTCGCGACTTGGCGCGGTGTCCGAGTGCAATCAAAGTATCGAGTGCTCGCTCTCAGGTTCGCGAGATCGAGAAACAGCAAACGCAGCGGTGTAATAGTAATAAATTTTATTAAAAATATCTATATTACATAATTGGTTCTGATTAAAAATATGCACATACATAAAAAATATAAATAAAATTTAAAAGTGCGACTTAGAATACTATCTTGGCTCTATAGCGGTAGCGGCTTCGAATGCTTCAACGTCTATTAGCCACTTCTTAACTTGTCTTACGGTAACATCGGGATTCTGCAACTGTTTGAAAAGGGCAGACATCGATTAGCCGTAATTCAAGAGTATTTTTCCAGGCGAAAGAAAAATTGGCAACTTACTCTTATCTTGACGAAGAGAGCAGACGAGGGACTCGAGGTCTTCCTGTACAGCCTCACCAAAGAGCCGTGATTAGTATGATTTGCCAGTCGCTCCCATCCGCCGGTCCTGTCCAAGATGTGCTTCACCCGGTTCACGTGTTCGTCCGTCAACTTCTCGTCGTCCGGTCTTACCATGTGCTTCTGCGGCGGAATGTTCGTCATAGGTGTCGGCGCCGAGTGACGATGCTGGACACTGGCGTTGCGTGTTTGGGTCAAGAGACGGTCCTGCAACGTCATCTCATCTTCGGATTCTTCTTTCAAGTCCAGCTCCTCTTGCATGGCATTCAGCGGCTGCTCGCCCCTCAACAATTGCATCAGCTTTTGTGGAAAAAAACAAAGGTTTTTCAAGAATTTATTTTTGTACGCAAATATACTTTATAATGAAAATGTGCATGACTCAATGCATTTTAAACATTTGGATTTGAATTGAATGATATAATATAGTTTATAACGTAATTCCTTACCTTGGGGTCATCTTTCGCTAAATCAAATGACGACTCGCCGGGTGTTGAGTCATCGTCGCTATCGCTGTTCTCACTTTTTATCTCCGCTTCCGTCGCCATGTCAGTCTCAGTAGGCGGTATCTATATATAAATAAAAATATTTTAATAATAATTATTTAATTTTTAATTGACTATAATTACTAATCAAAAAAGCAAATACTCACAACACCGTTATCTTCCTCTTCGTCGTCCTGGTTTGTCGTCACGTTGTTATTCCGGATTTTAGGATCAGCTCCATGCTTTTTCAGAATCTTTATTAATTCTTCGGCACATTTACCGCCTTTTACAACGGCGTTATGTAAAGCAGTGTTACCTCCAAAGTTCTTAATATTTACGTCAATATTTGTCTGTGGAAAAAAACGTATATTAATTTCAATTATAAATCGAACTTTGTAATATTACAATAGAAATTAGTAATTTAAAAAAATAACATACCTCGGTAACAAGATAATTAACTATATGCTTATGATTACTGTCAACAGCGAAGTGTAGTGCCGTTCTGCCATAGGACATGTCAGTAGAGTTAACGTCCGCTCCGGCGTTCAAGAGTGCTTTAACAGCGTGCAAAGAGCCGTTTTTCGCGGCCAGATGCAAAGCGGAATAGCCTGATTCGGTGTGGGCTTTCAAATTGATTTTGGCATTTGACTTCAGTAACTCGTCGATGCAAGCATTTGCTTCCACTGTAGTAGGTATATATAAGAATACGTTTATGATCGAGTAAATTAAAAGAAAGGAAAAGAAAATTTTTCTTCTACTGTCATAAAATAAATTACCTATAACTGCATTGTGCAAAGAAGTAGCATCCTCTTCGTCGCATAAGTTTGGATCAGCGCCGAGATTCAGTAGAGCTCTCACAACTTCCGATTGATTTTGAATAACTGCAAGGTGAAGTGGAGTCTGAAAGGGTACGTGATGTTATTTTCATATTTTAATTTACTTTTCTTTGCATTAAAATTTCATCGACAGAATGTGAACATTTTTTGTTACCTTTCCAGAGCTGTTTTGCAAATTGACAATACTTCTAAATATTGGATCAGAGCCTAAAATCATTAAAATGTACTTTACAGTTTCATATTGTTCATGACGCAGTGAAAAGTGCAATGGAGTATCCCCATAGCTTGTCGATTCTTCCAAAAAGTTTTTCACTTTGTTTAGAGCTGCTCCTTTGGAACTGTCATTTGTCTCGGCTTCTTTTAATATGATCATCACTTTTTTAAGAATATCCTTGGCAAAATCCTAAAAAGTATAAGTTTCAAGATTTACAAAAGAAGTTCAAAGGATTATTTTATACTACTTCTTTTATTCTTTTAAGTTTTTATATTTTGTTGTTTTATTGTGAAACTACAATATCCAGTTAGAAAAAATTTATGTACAATTACTTACAAATATGGAAATATCATATTAAAGAATCATGCATCAAGAAATTTTCACAGAAAAATATATCAGTCAAAACGGAAAATATTATCCTTATCAGATCCTTGAAGGTTTAAAAAAAATTGGACAGTTTTGTAATTAATAAAGTGATTATGATTTAATTAATTAATTTTGTTGCACAAAATTTTAAATTAAAAAAAAAACCTAACAAAATAATAAATTGAACTCCAAAAAAAATCAATAAAACTTACACAGATCGAACATTAAAATGCAGATAAAAATTTTAACGAAAATTTAACTAAAAAAAGACTTACTTCTTCAGATCTTGTGTGGTTTACTCCACCATCAAAGTGATAACCATTTTTTGATACTGGTAATAAAGCATAAAATTCTGGAAAAAATATAGATTTAATCAAATTTAATAAAAAAATAAATCTTTAGTAAATAATAAATTAATTTTGGATTCTTACCTTCTAAGGACGGATTATCCAAAAATTCCTTTAGAGCTTCTGTGTCAGCGTCTGGCTCGACAGCGAGTAATTTTTGAATTTCGGCAGATAAGTTTGATATTACCTCAGGTCCAAAATTCAACATAGTTTCTGCCATGGGCATACAATTACCTAATGAAGGATTACCCATTCCTGGATTAGCCACTCCAGGATTTGGAACATTCTGAACCATTTCCATACTTTCTGATGAAGACATTCGAGGTCTTTTTCGATCTGTTTTATAAAAAATTTGAAATTTTTACAACTTGTACAGCAAAAAAATTAATTAAAACATAAATGTAATTAAATACAGAATATGTCAAAACTTACTTAGAACCTTATCTGAAGGTTTGTACACAAATGTTATGCTATTAGAAATCTCTCCATCAGAAGGTCTTTGTAATTTTATTAAAACCTCTACAGGTTTTGTTATACTGGTATCTTTATAAGGAGGGGTTCTGTAAAGACAAAAAAGTAATAACTATAGCATATAAACATTTAAATTTAAAACTAGTTCAATTAAACTCCAATTAACAATATTACATACTTAAATACAATAGCATATTGATGATGCACATCAAGCTCTGTAAATCGCCCATCTGCATCCCAAATGACATTGTCACTCTCATCCATTTCATAAAATTTTACTTTAATATTTTCTAGAATTATATAGAAAAAAATAAGTAAACTTATAAATTAGATTTTTAATTTATTTTTAATTTCTTTGCTTAACGTACTTTTTCCAACTTTTTCAACTAGTAAAAACACTTCTTCATGACCTTCACAAGAACCACAGTGTTTATCAATACGACATATCTTCAATTCCCCTGTTAAAGCACTTTCTACAAAATTAAAATATTACTTAGTTTTATGTTAGTATTAAAGAAGACTACATTAAAACAACAAATTAATGCACTTACTCAGATTATTTATAGGGCGAGAGTAAACTTTATCTGTTATTGGAAATAGAACATTGTTTCGTCCATAAGAAAAACCTTGAAAGCATAGAGCTACGCTATTTAAATTCATCCATTTTTTTGCTTCGTCTGCTTCCATTTTCATCTGTAATTTTTTATTAAAATAATTGTAATAATATAATTTTAAGAGGAAGAATAACTACAAATTTCATTAAAGAAAAATAAAAACCTCAACTTCCTCTCTTGTGGTTACGACTGCATTTTTGTAGTTTTTTCTTTTCTTTTCTTCAATAACTTCAATTTTTCTTTTTCTTAAAATTTCATCTTTAATATTCTTTTTAGCAGTGTGAATAATTCCCATATTACAAAACCTAAAACATAAAATCACTAGCTTTTAGATTTCTACTCTACATTTGTATAATATAAATGTCAAATTTTTTATATTATAAATTATTGACATACATTGCTGTGTAATTATTATCATCTGAAACTTCTATATCGTGTGGATCATCAGTATCTCCATTTCCACTTTCTCCTTTTCTTACTAAATGATGTGCATGGGGAAACCGCCTGTCCTCTTCAGAAGTAACTAACGTACATCTGATCACAGCATTTTTTAATATGCCAGGATTGATTAACTTAAAATAACAAAATAGAAATTTTTTATTAAAAAGCAATTCAATGAAAATATTAGTGGAGTACGAAAAATACTTTTTATTTAAATTGTCCTTAGTTTCAAGTCAGAATATCGCAAAAATAATAAGAAAGCAAACAGGAAAATATAAGGTAATTATTAAAAATAGCTCTGACATTTTTTGAATTCTTGAAATTCTTAAATACCTGAACAGTAGGAACTTCCTTTTTGTGGTTTGATTCTTCTCTTTCACCAAGAAGGCTGCCATGTGTTCCCATCATTTCAGACTTATATCTGAAGCGAAATTTGTCTACAGGCTGAACTATTATTTTAATTTCTGGCTTTTCAACTGAAACATAAAAGCTCTTATAAAATAATTCCTCGCATAAATTTTCTAACAATCGAATCAAAATAAATTCTCACGAGTAGTTGTCTCTGTAGTGGGATCAGAAGCCATTGCCATTGTCATATTAAGCAGCCTCTGATCTAACATAGTCTCGTCCAAATCTTCCTCCATTATTGGAGACTCCATCGACGATGGACTGTATGATCCAGCTGTACTCATGATGCGGTGATCTGCAAAATCAACACAAAGACAGGCTTGTACTCTTGTCCAACAAATGTAACGCAACAGTATGGATAAAAGATAAGAATAAACAAAGCGACTACAAAGACTGCACTGTCCATCACGAACTAATTACTAAGCTAATGAAACAGTTTACCAAAATTATAGGTAAAACAATAGCCCTGCTCCCCAGGTGTAGCAGGAGACATGCTGGGCGCGCGACTGTTCTCCAGCGTATAGAGAACGTAGTTTGCGTAGGCGTCGGGCATGTCAGTGCCTTTCTTTGTAAACAAAACAAACGGGGCCCACTCCACTCGAGCGTGTGGTCCAGCAGTACGTCTCGGCCGTCCAAAGTGCAGGCGCAGCCTCGCAGGAGACTCGATAAAAAAATCGCAGCCGAGCGCCGCTCCGACGTCGACTGGCTACTCACCGTTCGCGAACTGATGCCGAAGTCGAGATCCGCCGCCCGAGCAGTCCGCGCGCGAGCAGTCACGCAGTCATAACCTTGATAAGCTGCAGGTTCTTCCCCGATTGAAGAGAGACGGAGCGCCGTAAAGTGGCCGCGCCGTTCTAACCGCTGCGACCAATCGCCGCGGCCGCGCACACACACTTGCACTCGCACTCGACTCGACTCCGCTTGTTCGACTCCGATTTTTTTCGCGCACTTTTCGGGACCCGCGAGCGGGGATGAATGGGCCGGGGCGACGCCGCGAAGGGACTGTGCTATGGGCTTTCCCGCGGCGAGGGCCTGTTTCGGGCTGTGCACTCGCGTGCGTGCGGAGCGCGCGCACGAGGCAGGGCGGACCACGTGACCCACGTGCTTGTGGCGCTGCGCCTGTGTGCGGCGGCTTGTTTATCCGAGCCCGGGGAATCCCAGAGAAATACGAGAGTGTATATAGGTATATACGCGGTGCTGATAATACTGAATGACGCGTTTTGTATGCGCGAATATGCGGCAGTTAAGATTTCGTGGAAATAATCTTTTTTAGACTGTATAGATCGAGATAAATGTTGCATTTTGCCGGAAATTATGATTGCTGGGTGTATCTGTAGCGGAGAGGAAATGTAACTGAATTATATTTTTTCGAAAATTGAGTTTGTAGTAAGTTTAGAGGAATCTTTTTGCCTTGAAAATCTGGAAAATATGAGGAAAATTAAAATTTTCCGTACTATCAGTCATTGCATAACGACCTAAGTTCACTTTTTTAAGAATAGTTAGAGTAGAAAAACGACATAAGCCCGAAATTATTGCAAAAACTGTCATATCCGTCTAAAAACAATAATTTTAGATTGTTTGAAGAATTTAAATACAAAATTACTTTCGGCTGCATTTTTTCAAAAAATGTTTACTTTTGTCGTGAAATGTTGCTAAACATTTCAAATTTTAAAAGCTGTAAAACTAAAAAATTACAAAAGACATTTTTATCAGGAAAGGTGTAGTGAGACAGTGACACAATGAGCGGATAAATTCTACGCCGTATAATCGTAAATCAAAAGATAATAGTGACCTTATCAATTTATTATAAGTTGTTAAAATTAATTCTAAAAAATTCTACTAGTTTTTATGGGATATGAATTATTTATTAAATACCTATCTGTCAATAAACATTTATTGTATCTGATAATTTTTTAATAAATAGTAACACCTTATCAAAAATGCATTTAGACTGTTACGCATAAATGTTACGTATACACAAAGACATTAAATAGTGGTGCAACTCAATAAACAATTAAATTAACGAATTGTAGCTACGTGTTAGACATTTTATTTTTATTGAATAATAATTTAGCGTAAGGTGAATAGATTTATTTAGAAACAAAATAAAATTGAATTATTGCATAGGTGCTATTTGTAATAAGTACACCCAGTGTGGGTGAATCATCACCTATTAGACATTACATTCTTGTGCATAGTATAGGTGAAGATTCACCCGTGCTGGGGGCGCATTTAAAAAAAACAGGTGCATTTTAATTTGCCATTTTTAAAGTTCACTGTAAACAAATTGTAAAAAATCTTAAAATGAAATTTATCCAAAATCTGACATAAACTTATATAAGGAAGTTTATCAGGCCCTGGTAGAGTAGTCTACTTTTCTCTAGCACTTTAAAAACTTATACAAATTAAAATAGGCCTTTTTTGAAACTCGTTTTTTTTCGTTACAGGCGTCGACGCGAACAATACCGCAAATTCACTGCACCCGCTCTTATCTACATTCTAAGTGTATACACACGAGCAGATAAGATTATTTATATTTCCGTTGGGCTCCATATAAATCTTAAAATAACTTTTTTACTAGCCAATTGAAATGCAAATTAAACGTCCGCTTCCCCGCTTTCCCAAAACCCACAAGTCATTAACCACATAGGTGCACACGCCAAAGCAAACTCCACACATCGCCTCCTCCACCGTAACATCGCATATCTTTTACTCGAACCTCGCCGGCGAAGTCACCAGTCGCCGGGGAACTTTATCGAACTTTCCCGCAGCCTCGCACCCGAGAAAATCCGCGCGTCCACCGTCGCCAATAAATTACCAGCTCCCGGTGTAACGAGAGGGGGGAGAAAGAAACCGCGAGCGGGTATACAGCGCGAAATTGAAATCGAGCGGGTCCCGCCGGTGGCGCCGATAGCCATTGTGTAGAAAGCCCGGCTGACCCGGTTCCCGTGTCTACCTTCGCGTGTGTATAGGTACGTACGTACGCGATCTCCGAAACTTTCGTTTTCCTTGAACTTGAAGCGGGAGGCGCGCGACAAGGATCGCCGGGCACTGAGTTATGTGGCCCGCGCGGGAATCGAAAGTGCATAGCTGCAGCGGCGCGCGTCCCATCCCCGCGGATTCATCGGGATCGCGAAAAGATGTTACTTTCGTTCGGCGCTGCTCGCGATCGGAGTAATGGATTTTAAGCGGCCTGGCGGGGAGATTAATTTCCTAGCGAAAGTCCCTTTTGCGTCCAGTTATCGGCAAGTGCATTCGAGGGGAAGTGGATGTGTGTAAGGGGCGGTGAAATCGATTCGGTGCCTCATTAGATGGACGTTGAAATTTTTAATTACCGTGGCTAATGAATTGCGCATAGTGGTGCAGTGTACGGTGCAGTGTTTTATTTAGAATCGCATTTTTATCGTTTACTTTTGCGGTATAAATTTGATGGTACGATTAGAGGCTTCGCGTATAGTTAATATACTTAATAATAATGAAATAGATAATAATAAATGTGATTATAAAAATCGATTTCTAAATATTCAATACCTATTTAGAAATATTTTCCAATTTACACTAACATTGTTTCGGTGAAGTCGTAATCCTTAAGCTGGACGTTCTGAAACGTTGCAGACACAATGACCTGCAGAGCTAATCCACGACCGCGAAGACCCGTGATGGGCAGATAAACAATTTTATTGTTTTGAACTATATTTGAAAATTAATACAGTCATTATCTTCTGTACTGACGTTTCCGCTTCTTAAACTAGGTTCTTTTCTTAACAACAATTAGGACCGTCGCAAGAGTAGGGCAAGTGCACCTAATTTGCAACTTTTTGAAACGTGACAAATACTACGTAAAGACAAAGAAACAAATAATTTCATCACTCGTTATTTTAACATACTTTCAGTGCTCAATTCAAAATTTTATTAATATAAATAATTACTCTTTAGTATAATGATGTAAATAACATCTGATTTCAATTTCAAATAATCCCATTCATAACTCTAGGAGAAAAATTGAATGATTGTAAGTTTTTTTGCGATGATATGAATAAAATGACCGGAAATTGAAATTTGAAGATATTCTTTACATCATTATGGATGGCACTACGTTGCATTTTTTTGAAGATCGTTTATAGTTTTTAAATTACAAAGACGGTGATGATGCCGGTAAAGCAGATTCCTAACCATGGGTTTCACATCTCGATTGCTATTAAAGTTGTAAGTTTTTTTTGTTGGTAATCATTTGAAGCATAACAAAAGATATTTCGAAGGTAATTTCCAATTCTTTCATACATAATAATTAAGAATATCACGTCAATTCAAATTTATGCATTACACAATTTATATCCGCCACTTCAAATTCCAACAAAGTCGGTTAACTCCGTATCCACTAGAAAAAGCAATCAGAAGCTCGAGCCCCGATTCCACCTGATCTTCATTCCCGTCGCGCCTGAAAATGCAAGAAAATCATGTCACCTCGAAGCACAGATCGAAACGCGGCTCCCACGGAAACTCGCTCGACTCCCCGCGCACGTACCCATACCGCCTCCTCCTCCAGCCTCGCCATCAGTTCCGAACGAGAAAAAAACAAACTGTAAAAAATCTCGCGTCCGCGACAAATTATTCACACGTGCGCAGCCTCCCTCGCCGTAAATTACGCAAGGCCGGCGATAATTTTCAGCTGTCCGGTGTGAAAACCGCGGAATCCGCATAGCACGTGCGCGCCTTGTGTGTATACGGGAGGAAAAGGCGAGGCGCCGGTGCGCGATGGTGGGACGGCCGGCTTATAGTCGGCGGACAGGGAGAACACGCAAGAGGCCGGTGGGAAAGTAGGCCCGCGAACGAGCGGACGCGCAGTTCAGTCGTCGAGTGGCCCTCCGCAGAGAGACTCAGCAGGCTCGCGCGATGGTGAGTGCCGCGACGCGCTCTCGAATTTTCCGAGAGCCGCGACTTAAGCGCAGCTGATCGTTTGGGCTTTTCCGCGGATCGGTTGTGGGGGTTTTTCTTTTGCCTTTTGTCGGGAGTGAGAAGATTTGCCTCGTGGCTGTGGTTCTGGTTTGGGAAGCGAGGATGGGATTGGGTGAAGGGTGTGGGTTTTGAATTTCCCGCCCGCGTGCTTGAGTGTTTCTACGTCGCGTTGCAATTTAGATCAGTTTAGTTTTTTAGTTGATTTGTTTGTAGTTAGATTTTTTATTAATGTTAACCACTTCACTGGCGAGGCGTTTATAACTTTTCTTGTCAAATGGTAACCGCAATACTAAATATAGTTATAAAAAAATTTTGTTTTACGTACGAAGACTAACACATAAGGTCTTTAATTTGTCATTTTTTATGCACTTGATCAAAATAAAGTCTTCCAGAACCTGATAAACTTCGGGTATCATACCAATGATACTAGGAGTTTTTCAGGTCGTGACCACTGGTACTCTATAAACAGAAAATTAAAATAGACCTTTTTTTGTGATGTATTAGTCTTCGTAGGAAACGACGATTTAAGATCCATTGCTACTTTTGGCAAGACTTTTTTTGTGTATATAAGATGCCAGTTAATGTATTTAAAATACATACTTGTTGTTTTTACTATCTTGCGAAAATATTTAATAACTGCAGTAGTAAAATTATTAATCACCATCTAAAATGAGGACTTCAAGAACGTAAAATTTTAAAATATTCTTTAATATTTACTATACTAAGCCTTTAGCTTGTATTAACACTTAAAGAGATATAAACAACATTAATCACGGCTTTCATCATCATGTTATTTAGTATCTCTTTAATAAATGCATTAAAATCACTTTTTTTAATTTTCTTGTACACCTCAATTTAAAACTCGAGGAAAGCAGTATAAACGTACACTTACTTTCTTGTTGCGTATCGAAAAAGCAATTTTCACTTGTGATTGAATTATCTCAAATGTTATGAAAAGTCGTCAGAGTCAATGTACTGTCGTGAAAGGATCGATCAGCGGACCGAAAAATGAATTTTTCCGGCACCGTGAGAAAGAGAGAAAAAGTAGTAAAGATCGGAAACAATTTGCTATTCAATCTTCAGTCAGTCAAGCAAAACCGATTCGTACTTTGTGAAAATGCAGAATCTCTTTCATCATTGAAATTTCCTTCTAGAATCTAAATACAATCAGTTCAAGTTTAACGATGATGGTGGCTAATAAAATTCATTAATGCTTTGCTTAAGGGTATGGAAAATCTGAAAATTATTTTTTTTTTCAGTGCAAGGAAGAATTATTTTGAAAAAAATGCCCCTGCACTTAAAAAAACCACTTGGTCATTCCTGCTTGTATATGGGTCACGCTTTTCAATGCAATATATGCTCAAACTGGTTTAAAGCTTTTGCTTCATCAATGATTAAAAAATTTCACAACGAATTTTTCACTCCTCGAAAATACATTCTTCGAAACTTGACAATAAGTTGACACAATCGCTGTAGCCTATCAAAAAATCTCGGAACCACAACCGTTTGAGTTTCTAGTAATATCTTGCATCAAACGTCGTTGCATCGCGTAGAAGTTGAAAGTGTCACTTTCGTTCTTCGAACAATTCAACCTTAGAACTTGCACGTGTATAATACAGTTTCACCGGTGACTGCTTATTATTCGTTCGGAATTTGTCGCTTCGTTTGCTAAAGCAAAATTTAAGCACAGGAATTACGTTCACTAGTCCTTGCTGAACTAATGTACAATATACTTTCATTTACACTTTCATTGCGTTTTCTATATCCTGTAAAGGACATTTTAATCGTTTTTCGTCGCATTTGATAGCTTTCCATTGCTTTTTTTAATCTTGTCGTTACTTAGAAATCATATTGGTCCATCGTAACAGATTACAAAATTTTAAATATTATAAATTATTTTAACGAACTATAGAAACTATAATAAACAAAATCTCAGATATATTTTTAACAGAAAATATCAATTTGTTAATCAAACGTGCCGTTAGTACAGATTTTATCCTGGTAGATCGTTGAACCGCGTATAACTGACATCTCGTCCTAAGAAAAGAAAAACAAAATTCGCGGAAGTACAGAATGATTTCTCGAAAGATGCTTACGGCCTGCGCTGGGCGTAGGTACTCTCCGAAGCACAAAAAAGAAATTCGTGTAAAAATAAAGAGGAGAAAAAAAAGCAGCCCACCGGAACGGTAATAAGTAAGCTCGCGTGCGTAATGGAGCTCGATGCTCCGGGCGATTAGCGTCGTCTCGTTGGTCAACTGGACTTTCTCGAGTGTCCGACGCGGTCAAGGATCCCCGGACCCGGTGTAAAAGTGAAAAAAAAAGGAGATCCTGCTCGCGCGTCAATGACATGCCATCGAGCCGGTGATACACGCTGCACGCGAGCTTCAATCATTATTAACGCGGAGTTTTGATGCTCCTGTTGCGAGGCAAGGTTGTCGGTGCAGGATTCCTTCTTTTAAAAAAAAGGCTGTTTCACAAGACACGGGTCTGCGGCTATGAATATCTAGATTCAGATTTTTTGTTATTCCAAGATGACACGTGTCCTCAAATTTTTTTAATTTTTACATTATTAATCGAAATAAACGTATATACTAAGATAAATGTTGAAAAAATTACTGTACTTTCTGGGAAGGTGGTTATACAGACTAGTATTCTCAAAAAGAATAACCATACTTTATAGTAAAATTTATCAAAGTGTTGTAAATTTTCTTGTACATACAGTAAATTTTACTATAAAGTAAAGTAATTTTTTTTTCAGAGAGTGAGCCTGTGACTACTTTTGCAGACAGCATAATAATTTCTACTAGAATCTTTCTCTCAGTGTACTATTCTTTTTAATCTGAATAAAAATGAACATCTTTCTTTGTTTCTTATATAATATTTTTTTACAATAAGTTACACATCGGTTAAATAAACATGACCATCGCTTTTTTAACCGCCTTTATGGGAGTGAATTTTGCAATTTGACTGATGAAGGGTCGTAAAAAAATCTTTCTGAATGCGCTCATAAATATTTATTATTTAGTTACCGACGGAAAAAAATCTCGCGTGCAGCAAAGGTCTTGTTGAGCAATACGAACAAGTTTTTTTGCAAGAGCATCGTCGAAGATGTCCCCGTGTGATTTTGTCGTAACACACCGCATTCATCGGTTTTTCGTGAGTTCTTTCAACTTTCGATAAAATGTGGGTCACGCGTCGCCTTGTTCGTACGCTAATTGACTGCGTGACCTCAGGTATACTGAAGAGTCAACTTTTTAGAACGGCACTCTTCGCACTTCGAGCAAGCGGTTGTGTATTATTAGCGCGGCGAGGAAAGCTTCCTCGGAAAAATTAACTAACAGTAAAGTTATATTGTCGACGCTTAATGATCAACTGTACTTCTCGCGTTTAACAGCCTCCAGAATTCCCGCTGATCATCAAAATAAAGCAAGTCTCGGTGGAAACGATTACAATGCGATTATAGCTATAACTTTTTTTTTCGCGAAGTTTTTACAGTAACCCACTATTTCATCATTGCAAATAAATGATGAGTCGATGGATTTCGCGAAATCTGAATTAGTCACTTTAGCTTTGAGACGTTATTTCCCCAGTAGAAAGTAGGTTAATTTTTATTTCTCTTCCCGTATTAAATGCCGCGCTTTATTTTTGTTTCAAGCTTGCTTACTTCTGCCTGCTGGCCTTTATAGGCCTGGGCACCAGCTCGGACATCGAGAAAATCATGCCTTCGCGACACGAGATCGAGAAGTCGATCAACCGCACGATCGAGGAGGTGGAGAAAATGATCGAGGAAAATCCCAGCCTGCCGAAACTCTCTCGAGACGACATCGTCAGCATCCTGTACAACATCACGGATACGGACATGCACTCGATCGAGGACGAGGCTCTCCTGGCCATCCAGAAGACTCGGGAGGACTATCGGCGAGCTTTGATGGTGGTTCTGCCGTACAAGCTTCAGGATTCGGAAAATTTGAAGGAGCTGTACACGAAACCACCCATAGTTCAGCTCGTGTCGGATGAATCCGACTCGAACAAAGAGGCGAAAAATGAGATTCCGTTTAGCCCGAGTTATTACTCGACCGACGGTGCGCAGCAGACTGAGAATCTCGTGGACAATAAACATCAGCTGATCACGGCGCACATGAGATTTGAAAATAACGAGAAAGATAATACTCCCGAGGTCTCGAATTTCGGGGACTTCCAACCCATGACCACTACTTACAAACCCGACGACGCCAAAGCAGAATCCGAACCGCAGAAGTTCTCGTTCAATCTGGACGAAATGGATCAAAGAGCCGAAGCTTCTCATCTTTCCATTGCGACCAAGAGACCGATTTACAAGGGCACGTTTTCGCGTTACAGGACCAGCACTCAAACTCCGCCAAAGATAGAAATTATTTACAGTTCGACGGCGAAGACATCGACGGAAGCTAATTTCGAGGTAGAAACGACAACTGCGAAAAATTATCCGACGCAAAGTGTGTTGTCAGCGGATCAGTGGCAGTACAATGCTCCACCGACCACGACGACCATGAAAACGGTGAAACCGGATATGTCGCCTTGGATGCCGATGATGCCGTCCAAGGGTTTCTTTCTACCGACTATTCAAAGTTCCGTAGAGGAGGAGGACAAAGCGGATTTCACTGTTATAAAAATGGAAGATTTCCGGAATGTCATGGAAACAACGACGACGAGCACGACTGCCAAACCAGCTCCGATTTTTGTTACTCCCAGTGTGACGACGAATACGAAAACACCCACTTCTAGTGTGAAATCTGTTCCCATTGTATTCAAATTATCTACAACGACTACAACAGTGCAGCCTACACCGATGAGGGAAGAGGTAGAACAGTTACTGAAATCGATTGGTCTACAGCCTGTAAAAACGAATAAGCAGCAGAATGAGGTGAAATTGAATCAGAATAGTTTGAACACGCAGTTAAATGCGTACTTGAACAGTAAACTTCAGGATTCAAAATACGACGCTGTAAAAATGGATTTATCGTCCGTCAAGAAAGATATCGCTTTCGAAGCTCCGCAGTTGCCTGCAAAAGACGGTGTACAAAATTTATCGCCGAGCATTCAGTTACTCTTCCAGCAGTTCGGTTTGCAAGTTCCCCAAGAAGAGAAGGCTACGACCACCACAACCACGACTCGCAGACCTACCACGATACCATCTTCCGTCAACTCCTACACCCACTTTAAACCCCTGCCCACCTCGCCTGTGAAGGACAACGATTTCCGCAAATTCCTAGCTAAATTTGGATTAGGCATTGGAGACAATCGAAATCAAAAGGCAATGCAGTCCGAAACCACGACGAGGCGACCGTCGCTGATCGAGTCCGTGCCAGAAAATATGAAGAAAATTCTGGAAAACATAGGCTTGATCAAAAAGTCTCCTAAATTGACACGAGCAGAGCGAGAGTCAGACTCGGCATTCGTCGTTCAAACGGAACTGCCGAAAATTGTGGAGCAGACTACAGCGTCGGCCGAGCACATCTTCAAACCGCAAGAAATCCCTCTGGACAACAAAGCCCAGAACGAAAAGATCAAGCAACTGCTGCACACGGTGAAGATGGTTCAAGAGGGCAAGGCCAACGTGGAGGACGTTCAGAAGGTGGCCCACGATCTTCTGCAGAGCACGAAGTCCTTGGGAAGCGGGCCAGATCCGCTCAAGCTCGAGGAAATCTTGAACAATTACAGAGAAAGTTTGAAGAACGAAGTCAAGAGGCAGCAAGAGCAGACCACCACGGAGGCAGCAACGAGCACGGAAGATCTAGACGAAACGGCATTGTCTTCCATGGCGACGACTGGTATAAAAAAACTCTTGATTTATTTTGTCGGGACGTCCGAGCTTTGGGTTCGGCGGATCATTGGGGGACTCACGAAGATGAAGGCTTTACTTACCAATGTCACCAGCAAGCTGCGAGAGTCGGCTGGTGACTGATTCCCAAACTAACTCCTAACGAAAATTTGCTTTCTCGATGGCTGTGACTTTTAAGCTGTGATGGTCTACAAACTCATGCGATCATTTTTGCCTGAACTTACCATCCTTACAATAACACATTAGTTTCTACGTGTTCCATTGTTTGTAAGTGTGCTTGCTAACTTACTTGTTGTTGTGGATGCAAACTGGTCTTGAAGAAATAATTAATTCTTTATTTAAAGAAATAATAATCTACATATGAATAAGTGAAATTCGTACGAATTTGTAAGTGTGCACTTATTTAACGTTGTAAGTTGCTCACTTATTCGATAAGTGAAAGACATTAAATTAAATAAGAGCTTATGGCTAAATTTCATTTATTCATAAATAAAAATAGAATAAAAAAAGAATAGATAATTAATTTTAAAAATGAATAAACGTGGTATTTCTTAGACGTTCTAGACTATTTTGCTTCCTACTAACAATTACTATATTTATGTTACTACTAATCATACAATTAAGAAAATAATATTATAAAATTAAAAAGATCTATATAACAGATTATCATTAGTATCAATTTGAAACATCGTAATTATCATATTCATGGACGGGCAGCTCAATTACAGTATAAAATGTAAATGACAAGCCTAACATCGGTAAAATCTAAATGCAAAGCTCACGAGTAGCTTCAACTTATCGGCGAGTAACGATCGGTTTTCTTCCTTAACCGTCGCGAATGAAAGGGAAGGTTTTCACTTTCCCTTCGTCGCCGGGTACATCCTAATAATAGCCACTTTTCAAGCGATAAGGTGAAATCGATGGTACCCGATGGCTTCGTGCGCGATTTTTCACGAACCCGCGCGCGAAACTTTCACCCCTCGCCTCTTAACCTTCGCTTCGACGGTCACGTTAAAAGCCGTCGCCGAGCGAAACTTGCGTGCCTCGCTGCATGCTTGACTTACGGGCTCCGCCGTACTACGCTGGTCTTAAGCCGAGGAGATCGGCTCGGGGAAAGATTTTTTAATCGACCGTGAAAAAAAGACTTTCGCTTAATGACTCGAACGTAAGACGATTTTTTTTGTGCGGCGTGCCTTGACGCGGGTGTTCACTAATCTTTTTTCATTCTCGCCTGCGTTACTAATCTTTGATTGTTAAATTACTAATGTAAGTTTATACGAATTTTTGCATCTACATGTTACATGTTTTAAAAAATATGGATTATAACCGAATAATTCGCAAGTGATAATAAAGATAATTAACACTATAGGTTACTGTTAATTTCCATCTTTGACAGAAATTGTAATTGATAGTGCTCTAAAATTATTGAGAAATATTGATAATTATTCAAAAACTATTGTTAAAATCAGAGAAAACTGATTTTTTTTGTCAAAAGTTATACAATAATTCTCAGATTTTCTCATTCATTGATTCATTCATTGACATCTAACTTTTTCAAGAATTATCGATATTCCTCAGTGCTTCTCAACATTTCTCAATTACAATTTCTGCCAGGTGTAGTAGTAAAAGGAACTATGATTCTAAAAATTGACATTCTACAGGTGCAAATCCTTCATCCACATCGGCGCCAGGCAATGACGATTCTAAATCGACGAAAACCGATCAGAATTCCTCGTCATCCTCGACGGAGGAGAAAAAGGAGAAGCCGTCGTTCTTCGACACTTTCGACATCGACGCGTACATCAAGAACAACACAAACAGCGACAGCAGCAGCACGACGGCGGCACCCACCGCTTCATCGGGTACCACGGCTAAAGGGAGCTTCTTCGACACCTTCGATATAGACGCGTACATCAGCAGTACCACCGAGGATCCGGAATCGAAGAACAGCAAGGTGAATCTGAGCGATCTGGAGGACTCGTTCGGTGGAAGCACGCCGGAACCCGATCCCGTCGTACCCACGAGGCCGAAGACCGGCCTTTACTTTTTGGTCGACTGGAACAGCTTTTTGGAAGTCGGCGAGGAGGGAAAGGAGAGGGTCAGCTTGAGATTCAGCCCGAAAGTCGGCGACAGGACCAGATTCATACCGGTCAAAATTCCTTAGGAAGTAGCGAAATATTTTGTTTATTCCGTCGAATTATTTTCAAATACGTAATGTCAATCAAATTGAGAGATTGGAATGTTTTTTTAGAATGAGATATATGAAAAAATGTCGGTGTGCATCTCGTAATGTATTAATTTATTCTTCGTATTTATACCTATTTATAATTGTAAATATTTGACCTGTTTTACTTATAAATTTAAATCTCATGAGGTGTATAATTGACAAAAAAACGCACAAGGCCGAAAATATCAAAGTATCGTATATGTAAGACAGTAATTCAAGATATAACATTTTGCACTTTTGTAGATCTCGTGAGTATCTATTTATACTTATAAAATATCGCCATAAGGTACATTAAGTTTGTAAGAAAATAGTCACATGTAAAATAATGTTTTTTTATTATCGCTTATACTTAATTATTTCGAGGCTTTAATTATGATAAGAAGGGGATTTTTTACTAGATTAAATAATTAACTAATACTTGTTAATTATAAAAATAATAGATCTAATATTGAAAAAAAAGATCTTTTCAAAAATACTTTTAAAGAATTTTGTAACATACAAACTGCGCGTAAAGGCTCACGAAAACTGCTTTGAAATTTTTATGTTAAAAATAGCAATAATATACTTTAATGTCTGTATTTTAGTTGGTTATAATTTTAGTATTAGTATTTTTCAACTATATTTATACGTAAAAGATTGTTATTGTTTATACCTATTGAAATAAAATAAAGTTATGTATAGTAAATGAATTCGTTACAATTATTAGATTATTTCATGCATTACTTAATTTACATATTCGACGTATAGAAAAACAGACTTTCCATTGATTACATCAATATTTCATAATAATCGCTCAAATTATAATATCGATGGATTTGCATAACTCGTTATTATAAATGTAAAATCCGTTAAAAACATAACTCAGTACTTCATTCAGTCAACGCAGTACTATTTTATAAATTTTAAGGCATTATATTTTATATCCTGTACGTAATTCTCTCAAGGAAAATCTGCCTAAGTAAGCAATGCCTGAACTTAATTTCATGCTCACCAAACCGAACGGCATGAGCCTGCTCGACGTAGAAAGTATGTAATCATCGGCGATCCGTGACGACTGTGTACGTGAATTAATAATTTTTCTCGAGGTCCACGTACCCACACACTGCAGACACCTGAATATTTGTCAATATATCGTATACACCGTAATTATGAATCTACCGTTAGTGTACACAATAAGTAAAGAGGACGAGTGCGAGGATGATCTAAATAATTGGGTCACGCGAGTGTAGAATTGTAATAGCTTGGTGTAAAAATGAAAGTGTCTGTGAAAAATATGAAAACATTTTTTATATTAGTTTTTATTGTTGTTTGTGATACGTGTACTGCTCAATTTGATTTTGAAGATTTGTCTATAGAAATGGACGAATTTATTGGAAGCGAGCGTATGTCGCAATTTTCTGAACCAATTGAAGGCAGATCCTGGATTTGGAAAAATTATGAATTTGACACTGGAGTTGGCAATCGAGAAGGTTACATTTTTTTATTTAACTATTTAATTTATTTATAGTAAAAACGAGGTGAAAAAAAATAACGTAAAGTTATTTTACTATCTCCGTTTGTTTCTTAACTATTTTTTTAAGGCAGGTAAATTAAAATTCATTTGCAGAATTATTAGTAACAAACATTGAAGTCTGGGAAGATTCGAAATTTAAAAACATCGATAATTGCCAATATATTGAACACAAAGGGAATATTTATTTTGCTGTTGCGAAGGAAACAAGATTGTTACTGTATCATTTTGATTCAAAAATCCGACAACTATCACTATATGCAGAATTACAATTATTTGTAAAAATAAAAGCTTTCAAATTAATGAGTTTGTTTCAAAATATTGGAACGCCGTATCAAGATCACGATATTTATTTAATATTAACACTTGAAGGAAACTTGGCTAATCGATTGCAATGGTTTATATTAATGGATCAAAAATTTGTTAATTTCTGGCATTTAGATGTGAAGAAACCTGTTCGGAGTATCGACTACTTCAATTTTTATGGACATTATCAACTTATATTACTATATGAAGATGAAGTGTTTTTCAACGAAGTGCTCACGCTGGTCGATATTTATGAATTTAAGTTAAATAAAGATCACTCTGAACTTCAGTAATTATTTTTTAAATCCTTAGAAATATCGACAATATATTTGTTTATAAAATTCAAATAAACCTTTTAGATTATGTGATCAGTTTTATTCTTCACGAGTATCATCAATTCAAGCCTGTCCACCCCAAGTTGACAGAACCATGATCTCTTTACGAAGTAACACTAATGTCATATTGTATGAATATAGGATTGAAAGTATTGGAAAATGTATAGTTAAATTTGTTCAAAATGTTACTATAAGCGGCTTGAATAATATTGACTGTTTTAATAGCGGCAATATGGACTACTTGGTTTCTTCAGGAGATACTGCAAATCTTTTTAATTTCAATAATAACAAATATAATTATAATTACAACATGATGGATCCATTTGGAGGTAATAATCTATTTAAAAAATGTTCCAGTAATGTGATGAATTGGTAATAATTTTAATTTTTTAGAAATCGGAAATGTGAAATTCATACGTAGCTTACCAGTAAATACTTATAGAGATGAAGCGATTCTTTTGATACAACTGAAGAATTTAACAGTTGTGGCATTTGGATGGCAAGGAACTGAATTTACGCCAATATCATTACCAAGTCAAGAACTTAATTATATTGATTTGTCTTCCGCGGTAACAATACCAAACTATGGGTTTTTTACGGGAAATACTTTTGTTGAAGTAAAAGTAAAATTAAAACCATTGCCAAAGCCTGAAGATGAAGAAATTGAAAAAATGTTAATTATACAAAATTCTTTAAAAGTATGGTGTTTATATGGAAAATGTCCAGTTTTAATTAAATAATTATAGATTTTTATTTATTTTTAGAATATCATCCGAGATCAAGATAAAATAATAAACGAAGCACGATCTATGAAAAAGAAATTGTTTGCAAATGATGAATTAAACAGATTTCGTAACTTCAGTGAAATTATAGTTGATGACCTTATAGTGAATGATACAAATGATTTTCTTGTTACGTTTCAATCTAAAAATTTTTCTTTTCATGAATTTGAATCTAGCTATAACGAGAGTGTAAAATTGTTGCAAGAACTAGAAATGGAAGTTGAAAGAATCGAAAGTAATTTTCAAAATTTGGTGACTCCTCAAAATAATTCTGATATTTATTTCGAAGAATTGTACATTGAAGGAAGTTTAGAGATAAAAGGATCTTTGACAGTGAAAAATTTATCTGCTGAATATTTGAATGACATTCCAATGAAGGCATTGATGAAAGATTGTCTAAGAAAGAATAATACTAAAATTACTGGAATAAAATCTTTTCCAACTATTAAGTTTACGGATGATAATTTGAAAATAAGAAATATTAATGATGTACCGTTAAAAGATATTGCTTTTCACGATAGTGCAGATGTGAATTATGGAAATATTAATTTTGATAAAATACGAACTTTGGAAATAGCTGGTAACTTGGAGTTTGATAGAATTAATGGCGTCGACTGGAAAAATTTCACTAAAAAGTTGGTATACAAAAATCGAAAGACGATTATACCTGGAACAACGGTTATTTCAGGGGTGAGTAACATGAAAGTAGAAAAAAATTAAAAAATATGCAATTTTAATGTTCTTATTTGCAGGAAGTAACTGCTGAGTTCGTTCAAATCGATTATTTAAACGGTCTCAAATATCCAGATGATTACGTGTTTAAAAATGATCCTACCTATGCAGATATAGTTGGATTCAAACGTTTTGATACACTTACAGTTGCAGATTTGAGAGGTGTCCAAAAAATAAATGATATCGATGCTGATGACTTTATTATACTTAATGCTGATCAGACATTGGAACATGAGATCACTTTTGAAAATTTAGAAATTGAAGAAAGTCTCCGGGTATTTTTACTAAAAAAAACATTTTTTACAATTTGTTGATACTTTTGTAAACATAAACCTTCGAATTCTTTTAATTCCTAGATTGATGGCAAAATTGTCGGATTACCGAAACAAGAAATAGATCCAGAATTAACATTGCTGAACAGCAATGTAGTTCAGTCGTCAGCTATGTTTGAAAATTTGTATGTAACCGGTAACGTGTACATAGAGAATACAATGGATGGCAGCGTGAAATGGTCAGATTTTGACGATTTGGTGCAAAACGATGAGGAAAACGTTGTAATAACTGGAAAGAAAACTTTCTTAGGCAATGTACATTTTGAAGATAATATAGAAATAACAGAGGGTATAATTAATGGTCATTCCATTGATGAGTTCATAACTTTGGATACAGATCAAGTTCTACCAAGTAAGTGAGCAGCGATATTTTTTTCAAAGATTGATCAAGATTAAATGTAAATAATCCTTGCAATCTTTTTGTAAACAATCTATTGCTGCTTTTATTTATAGATTTATCAGAAATATCTGGAAATGTCACATTTAAAGAAGTAACGTACAGGGAGTTACAAAATTTAGAGGATGAGTTAAATTCAAATGTTGATGATGCAGGATCTCCATTGTGTTCTAATAAGACTTTCATCTTTAATCAGCCACCGATAGTTGATACGCTTTCTTTTTCGTATATTAATGGAAACATAACAGGTTCAGAGTTTTCAAAACAACTTGAGAGAAAATTAAAGAATGTACATTTTGACTATCTTAAAGTAAACACCTTAATTGTCGATGATCTAAAACCTACGTTTTTAAACAGTGTAAATTTGGAAGAATTTAAAAAACACAGAATTTCGAAAACTAAGAATGAGAACATCTCCGCAAATGTGACGATAAAATATTTGGAAGTGGAATCATTACATGCAGATTTCGTTAATAATAGATCACCTAAAGATTTGGAGGATACAGTCAACGAAATAAATAATTTGTACGATCAAATGTTGAATGGTGATTTAGTAATAGATTTATTAAATGTTACGAAATATGTAGTGACTAAAAATATTAATGGAATAGATCTTATGGAAAAACTCAATCTCAACAATGTAGAAGAATTCATAATAAGTAATAATGCGACGGTAGATAATCTGGTAGTCCATGGTTTGGTAAACGGTTTTAATTTTACAAAAAGAGTTAAAGATTGTGTATTGAAAACTGACAGTAATGTTACCATAATCGGACCAAAAAAATTCAAAAACATTGAAGCTAAAAGTTTAGAAGTGAAATATTTAAATGGAAACTCAGTTGATGACATTGTCAGTCCCGATAAGAAACAAATACTAACTGGCCCTATAAAAATAGTCGGTGAGATTCTAAAAAATTCGTTTCGATGACAATAATATACAGTTTAAAAAATATTTAAAGTTGAATATTAATTTTGATTATCTTCTTAGGTTCTGTTAAGGTTCAAAATCACTTCAACTGTACTGGTAATATAAATGATGTGCCGTTTAAAAATGTTAGTGGAGCTATTGAAAAATTGTACGATAAAGTTTATAAACTGAATGGCGAAATCTTAGTAGAAGGCGATACTTCTATAAAATATTTAGATGTTTTTGGACAAATGCAAAATAAAAATGTTAATGAATTCCTGGACGATTTAATTTATCTCGATAGCGACGTTACCATTACTGGATCGAAAGTATTCACTGGTTCAGTAAATTTTCGAAATAATATAACAATAATGGAGAAAATAAATGGCGTAGACTTAAAATCGTTTCATGAAAATGCTGTTTTGATTGATCGACCGATATCTATAAAATCTAAAGTTGTTTTTGAAGATGACATTTTATCACAAGACGATTTTACCGTTTTGAACAGTCTAAATGTTGAGACAATAAATGATATCAATATCGACGAATTGATGAATGATGTAATATACTTAGACAGACCAATTTCTATACTTGGTAGGTTATTTTTAAATAAACAATGCTAATAAAATATATCATATGCAAGACTCATAATGCTTAAAATAAACTCATTATTTTTGTTACAGAGCCAATAACTGTATCAGATGTCGTATTCAAGTCAGATGTAAAAATTGAAAAATGGAATGATATTGAAATGAACAAATTATTTACTTTAAATACAGATCAAATTATTGAAGGCCAAGTTATTAGTGATGACGTTTTCGTCGAAAATATAGAAATAAGGGGTTTTGTCAATGGTTATAACTTAACTGAAATCTACGAAACAACTTTTATGGTAATAAATCAAAATATCCATATACTGGAAGAAATAAATAAATAAATATTATTTTGTTTCAGCTTTCCAAAGATCAAAATATCACTGGACACATGACATTTTTAAAAGATATTCTTGTTAACGGTGATTTTGATTCGCGATATATAAATAACATAGATATTACGCAAGTAGTATCTTTGAGTGAACCAGATTCAATAACGGGTAAATTAAAAATAATAACAACTTCAAGTGTTTATCTATTAATGCAGTAAATGAAACCAATGGTGCTAATTTTAGGGAATTTTATTTTTGATAGTCCTATAACTGTTAATGGCAATGTAACAATTAAAGGAAAATTAAATGGAGTTGATCTAGCAAAAATGAAAGCTTCGACCATCAGAAAGTATTCCCCATCAACGCAAATCGTTTCTGGAAATTGGATCGTGCACGGAAACGTCACTTTCAATCGTGACTTTTACAGCTCGGGTTCAATAAATGATATAAATGTTCAAAAACGCATTAATTATATTGAAAAGCGTAAAAGAGGACTTCAGAAAACAGTTGGCGATACAATGGTTAATCGCCATAAATTAAATTTTATGTCTTTTTAGAACAATTTAGTTTACGAGCTATAATTAAACGTTAATTGCAGGATCAACTTAAGCGTAGCTGCGAACGATTGAAAGAACTGGAACATAAGGCAGAACACACCATGTATCGATTCAAATCATTTGAATTTCTGGAAGTTATTTCCTCCGATCAAAGAATAATTAGTTTCCATCATTTTGAATTAAATGACATTGATCACATAATGGTTAATTTTGAATCATGTCAATTAGATGTATACGAATATATCGATACGCATTTTAAATTAGTAGCCAATGAATCCACATTTGGTGTTGTTGAACAATACATTACTCTCAATTACGACGATGACCTATACTTTGTCACCGTAGGAAAGCCTGAATGTGGACGAAATGCAGGAAACCTCTGGCGTTTTAGGAGCAATCAGTTCAAAGTACGAATTTTTTCCACATCATTGAAAATGTGATCCTAATCATTTTAAACTTTTTAGCACTTAATGGATCTCGGTAATGTCTCGGATGTAAAGAAATTGTCAAGCGACGACTTTGCGATAGTAGTTGATCATCGAGTAGAAGAGTGGTCGATTAAGAAAATTAATGAAAAAACCTTTGAACCAGTAATTAAAGTGCCCATCAAGGAGAATAATGCCAAGTTTTTTTCAATTGAAAATTATACTTTATTAGCTAGTTACGATACAATTTATGAATTGCTATCCGATGAATTGCAATTTCAAGAATATGAAAATCCTTTCAGTGCAAATTCAATTATAACATTTCAAGCTGGAGAAAGTAAAAAAGAATTTATTATTTTATATGATGAAAAAATAAGCAGTGAATACGTATTTGTAAGTATTTTTAATAAGACCTTTACAATCTAGTAAAATACACAGTAAACTAGTTATAAATTAATGTTTTCAGATTTGCAGCAATGATTTGGCGCAGCGTAAAATTTTGCAAACGATTAGCACAAACAGACCTTATTCGTTCCTGATTTTGAATTTTGAGGGATTCAAAGAAAATTTGCTCATTATTCCTGAAAATAAAAGGAAGATAATCATTTACGAGTATCGAGGTAAAAGCGATAAATTACAATTTCTCTAATTTATGAATGCAACTTCGTAAAACGACAAATAATAAAATTATTTTATTAACAGGAATTGAAGGTTTTAAGTACCATTCAACTATTTCAATGAGATTTCAGAAGGTTTTTAATTTTAAGCTGCGTACACATCCAGATGTCGTTAAGAAACATTGTTTAGCTATTATTCACGATAACAAGCTAACTATTTTAGAAGCACAGATGTATGGAGAAATATTGAATATGAAAGAGCGACTTAATTGCAATGTACTTTAAATCTTTTTCGTTGTTTTGTTAATGTTTTGTTAAGTTATTTTAAAAAATGTAATTTATTCATATTCATAAATGATATTTAATTAATGAAATACATTTGAATATGTAACAAATATTCTATGTTTACATAAATTTTATTTAATTCCTTAAATTTCAAAAACAATTTTAAATCCGACTTCAATATGATTCTTTAAAAAATTTGCAATGAAAATTTAAATATCGTATCGTACCTTATTCCTATATTAATTTGAGTTCGATATAGCTTTCAAAGCCATGACAAAAGAAAATACATTGTATAGGAACTGAAAAAATTTCATTTATAAGGATTAGTTTGTTAATTATTAAGAGCGAGAAGAAATATTATAAAATGCAATAATAACCACTATATGGTTTATCATTGCATTTCCAAATACTTACGTGATTGAAATAACGCCTCCCTAAAACCGATGTTACGCCAGGTAAGGAAATTTTAAGTACTTTTTGGCATCGATGAATGATAAACATTTTAGCAGCAATCATTTTTTTCTGCTGCCTGTACCACGGAGTATCATACATCAAAAATTCCAGATCGCCACACTGAAAGTAAAATAGTATTGTCAAAATGTTAGTTCAGTAATAAAATAGATTGGTATACTAAAGAATATGTTGACCTACGATTGTCATTAAATTTTCCGCACAATTTACCAATGTAAAAGTTCTTGTAAACATCAGAATTATGGTTAAGACATTCTTCATAAAGTCATGTGACTTAATGTCATACTGGAAACAAAGTGTGTATTTTATAATTTTTTCATTAAAACTTTCTAAACGATAAAATATTTAATACTCACATATAGCAATAAACATCCCCCAGTACAAATAGAGTTGTAAAGGCAAAAAACATTTTTGTACAGCATTAACCGGGTGACAAATTTAGCTTTCTCTACAAACCTTATGCAAATTTTGCCCAAATTTTTATAAAAAAATGAAGACAAAATAAAGTTTTTACAGAAATTATGATTAAAATAGTGAATCAATTTACTTACACGATTACATCTTGATGATTGCGGATACATCTTTGTAATTGAAAATAAAAATTTGCATATTTATAATTGTTTTTGAGGAATTCAAGTTTTATAATTGGTAGAACGATTAAAATTAATGTTATAGTGTCCCCCATAAGTAACGTATATAAATAAAGGCCAATTAGTATTTCATAAATATAAATAAAATAAAAAATGAAAGGCGACGAAGGATTGTATAATTGGAATATTAAAAATGGGTGCTTGTTTGTTCGAGGAACTATTGGTTGTACGAAATACATTGTTAAACTAAATCCAGCTAACATAATTAAGATAGTATATAAAACTCCGTAAGTTTTAAAATATTTATAAAATATACTAGATTTTCCGGCTTTAATAGATCTTGTGAAATCTTCGGCTTCTTGGAGAAGATGCTAAAATATTTATGTTTTAATACAAAAAATTGTTGTTTATTGGTTTGATTTTATTTTATTAATATCACAAACCTGCAAACGTCGTCGTTGCCACTTAGTAATGGCCAGGAGAGCTAAAATGTCCACACATGCATTCATTTCTAACCATAGCTCCAATATAACAGATAGCTCACGCCTTGAGTTATATATCGTCAAAATGCCTAGTCCCAAAATTAATAAGTATTGCAAGAAAGTTAAATACCACATAACACTGTATGTGTAAATTACACACTTAAAATCAGTTTCACGAGGTGGCCAAATACCGGTAATTTTTGAGGCGAATTTAAAAACGAGGAACATGTAGTACACATTTGTAAAGAAATTTTTTAATGTTGATTTTAAAATTGTTAACATCACTGTAATATAACACATATTATTGTAAAGCAAACCCAAGTCAGGCATCCTACCTTTATGACACTTCCCTAAGGAATATGAAGACCACAATAATGAATATTAAATACAATTAATTCGTAGCTTTGCTATTACAGTGAATGGCTTCAATAACAAACTTAATTAATAGGTAAAATTATTTTTTTTTTAATGTACGAATTAGTTAGGGAGTTTTATTAGTTTAGGGAATTAAGTTCCACTTAATTTAAAGCATTTAAATATTCATAAAGAGGTATAAATAGATGCAAATGTATAATTATTTCCGTTTAAATAAATGTCCAAGTTAATATTTTTTGATTTTGAAAAACTTTTTGGATTTGTATAAATTTTATTTTTTAATCCGTTAAAGTACAAAAATATTAATTTCATACCTTACTTCTATTTTAATTCGATTTAGATATAGTCCGCAGTGCCATTACAGTAGAAAATACATTGTATAAAAACTAAAAAAATTACATAAATCATCAAAAGATAATTGTATTATCTCCAAATACTTACGTGATTGAAATAATGCATCCCTAAGGCCGGAGTAATACCAGGTAAGGATATTGCAAGTAAATTTTGGCAACGATGAATGATAAACATTTTAGCAGCAACCATTTTTTTCTGCTGCGTATACCACGGTGTATCGTACATCAGAAATTCTAGATCGTCACACTTAAAATGAAATTGTTACAAAATTACAATTTAAGGCTATACTAAAATATATTTTAGATTAATAAGCTAACTTACAATTGTCATTAAATTTTCCGCACAATTTACCAATGTAAAAGTTCTTATAAACATCACGATTATGGCTAAGACATTCTTTAAAAAGTCATGAGACTTAATGTCATACTGGAAATCAAAGTATGTATTTTATAATTATTTCATTAACACTTTCTTAAAACGATGAACTTTTTTTTACTCACATATAACAATAGGTATCCCCCAGCAGTAATGTAGTTATAAAGGCAAAACAAAGTTTTGAATATCATTAATTGAATAATAAATTTAGCTTCTTGTAGAAACCTTAATGAAGTGTTAATAAAAAGAAAATGAAAATGTTTATGTAGAAATACAGATTAAAATAGTTACTAGATTTTACTTACATGATTACATCTTGATGATTATGAATGCATCGTTCTAATTGGAAATAAAAATTAGCTTCTTTATAATTGTTTTTGAGGAATTCTAGTTTGACAGTTGGCAGAATGATTAGGACTAATGTTATCATATCTCCAATTGTTACCACACTTAGGTGTAAACCAATTAACATTTCATGGATGTACAAAACATACCAAATGAATGTTGAAGGGGGCCTGTACCATTGGAATGCTAGAAATGGAAGCTTGTTCGATCTAGTAACTATTGGTTGTAAGAAATGTGTTACTAAACCTGTTGCAGCTACTACAGTCAAGATAACAAATGTTATTGTGTATGCTTTAAAATATTTGAAAACTATGCTAGATCTTGCGGTGTTAATAAATCTAGAAAAATCTTCGGCTTCTTGAAGAAGAAGCTGATATATTTTTGTTTTAGTATACAAAATTGCAGTTCACGGGTTTAATGTTAGTACTACTTTAGTATTTTCACTAACCTGCAAACGACTCCGTTGCCATTTAGTAATTATAATGACAGCTAACATTTCTACACACACGACCAGTTCTATCCATAGCCCTAATATGTGAGCTAGATCATGCCTCGATTGATATATCAATGAAATGCATATTCCCATAAGTGAAATGTAATGTAAAAAAGTTATGTACCACACTAAACTATAAGCGTAAATTATATATTTGATATCAGTTTTATGTGCAGGCCACACTCCACTAAATTTTGAAAGGTATTTTAAAAATAGGAACATGTAATGCACATTTGTAAAGAAAGCTTTCAATTTGTATCTTAAACTTGCTAGCATCTCTGTAAGAGAACACATGTTTTTGTAAAGGAAACGCAAGTGAGTCATACTAGCTTTACAAGACATACTTCTTAAGACAAATAAAGATTATAACCATTATCTTTTTATTAAATGCAGTTAATTGATTGTCTTGCTATTAAAACAAATGTCTTCAATAATAATAGCTTTAATATACCGAATTTTGTTTTCATATGCTATTGAACGTTTCAAATGTTCACATTAGTTAGAACGACTTCCTTCGTTTATTAAAATGATCATACAAAATTTAGTTCCACTTAATATAGAGTCTTTCATAATTCAAGAGAAGGTATTAGGAATATGAGAATAAGAAATGATTTCAGTTAAATGTAAATGTCCTATTTAATTTTTTTTAAAAACTTTTTATTGTAAGCAGCAGTGTTACTTTTTTTTACATATTGGTTGAAGTTATTGTCCTTAAAGTGGTAAAATAAGAAAATATCAGGTACAAAAACTGAAAATAAGTTAAATATTATTTTTGCAGCAACTATTATTTAGATATCATGGTTAAATATTACTACATTATGCAACAAGCGAGTAATCTTACATGCGTTACATAGTTCATATTTAATGATGGTATTATTCCAGGTATTGTAATGCGTAATGATCTTTGTGATATACATATTATTATAGATTTAGCAAAAATCATTTTCTTCGGCTGCACATACCAGTGACTTGAATATACATTAAAACTCAAAATATCTCCCTAAAAAGAATAAGAATCGTCATCATAATCTAAGTAAAATAAAATTTGTTGATAGTTAATTGTAACTTTTTGTTTTACATAACTTTGTATGACTTCTTACCCAAGTAGACATAGTTTGGGCGCAAAAAGCATACAAATAGAGTCGAAACAGTCCAATAAAAAATAGAAATAAAAATTGCAATTTCGTCAATTTAGAAACTTCGGTCTAAAACAAATAAAGTTTCGTCATTTCAAAGTTGGAAGTTTTATTAATAATACCTACGTTAAACAATACTAAAGCCAGCGTCAACAGGTAATAAACCAAACTGCTAATGGTTTTTAACATAAAGTTGCGAACTACTAAATTAATTTCCTTAACATACCTAAAAAATATATTCATAAAGTATGCATCACATGGAGTAGAGGATTAAAATAACCGATGTGAAAGAACCATGAGTTAAACAGAATAGATACCAAATTATATTTTGATGTTCAGTCACGCATTCCACTACATCAGAGTACTTTTTTATATTTTTCATTTTAAAACTCAGAAGTTCTAATTTTAAAGATGCTACGGTGATCAATACAACAATAATCATGTCGACAACCAAAATAATGGAGGTATAATACATAACTAACAGGTGATGAATGTATAAGATATTCCAAATGAGGGAGGATTTGGTGACATCGAATGGGTAATGTGCATTAGGTATAAACTGAACAGGAGTTGAAGTTATCGATTTTAACACGGCTATCAATAATACTCCAATGTAACATGCGCACGTTATACGAAACAGTATAATGTATTTTCGAGAATGGCGACTTATCATCGATGAATTTTTTGCAGAAATTGTATGCACAAAATCCCACGATATTTCCAACAACATCTAAAAAATTAGCAAATAAATAAAGGAATTTTTCATGTTTTTAGTTTATTGAGTTTCATTTCTGCTTACCTTTAATCGATGCTTTTGAATTTTGCTCAGAATCATGCTCAACAGTGATTCAGTTATCACACCTAGATCTATACCTACTGTTAGTAACTCTGAGAAACAGCATCTTTGTTTGTAAGATGTATAAATTGCAGGTATTAGTAGCGCCCAATTGTTGATGTAGAAAAAGTACCAAGTCCAGTTGTTTAAGACGATTTGCCATCTATGAGCGTTTTTATCTAACGGCCATACAATAACTAACCGACCGAAAATTTTTACTAAATATAAGTTGTGAATGAAATTTGTTGATGCATATTTGCCTATAATTTCTTTCAGTTGAAAATATTTCATTGTTACGCCATTGAAAAATAAACAAATAAACAAATTTGCTTAGTTGCTCCTCAGTGTTTGCTTACTTTTCTGTCTTTTATACAGCGAGAGTAATTAATAAAAAAAATTAAAGTATAAGTATAAAAAAGGTAATTGATCGTAATTAGTCTGGCATTTAAGCGATCCTTTTATCTCAGAAATTAGAGTTGCTATTTTAAGTTATTTTAAGAAGGTATACGAGCAGTTCGTGCATAGCCAAAATTAGGCATGTTAATCGTTTTGCAAAAAAATTATCTATTACCTCTTTTTTGTTTTCACTAATTGAGATAATTTATTTCTTTAACATATATGTGGCCAACGAAGATTACAATTTTTTGGTTTATTAAATTGTACCGAAGGAGAAGTACATCTTTAGTTCAGATTAATTAATGATTGTAAAATTAAATTAACAAATAAAAATCTGTAATGCTGTTATGGAAAAACATGATATGAATCATCACTTAAATAAAGCTGTATTATGTGTGATAACTTTATCATCATTAAAAAAAATATCGTCAAAAAACTTGGTATCCTGACAATGATCCTGATAAACAGCAAAATAATCTCAGTGAAGTATGAAATGCTGCCAGTTTTTAGGCGTTAGCCTCACTAACAACGTGTAATATTTCCACGAGGTTTGTAATAAACGTTTTGAGGTCATTTATAAAATTTTAGCAATTCAAACATTAAAGATGTACGAAAATATAACAATTTATTTTTGAAAAAGTTATAATATTTAGTAACTAACATTTTGTTAACGACTTTTTGGCTACTTTCAGATTATTTTACGGAACAGACTAGTTGAAATAATATTAAATGAAAAAGATTTTTCGTACAAAATACAAATTAAAGATTTAGAATGTTAGATTATTTTTAGCTACAAACCGAAAAAGGATCGAAATGGTTGTTTAAAAAGTTCCACTTTTTGTTTGTAAAGACTGGCTCATAAATTCGTGCTTTTAGTGAGAAACACATCGGTCGTAGAGTCCACCTAACGATAAATATACCAGCTAATATGTACTATACAGGTCTCATTCACGTTTTATTTAAACGAAATCACATTGAATGATTTATGTTGAAAGAATTTCTAATATTCATTCGAGGGGTCACAAATTACAAATTAAAATTAATAATCTATAAATATTACTTTGAGTTTATTTCTTATTTAACAATCATAACGATATGTTAATTTTTCGAAATTGAATTTGTTGATTATTGTTGATTGAGAAATTATATGTTAACTTCACAGGGATTAAATAGTGACTGCAAGCTCTGTACTTATTTAATGGTAGTTTTTTTATTCCGCGGAATGTATGAACCCTCCGCGACGTACTTTAAAAAGAAGAAACTCATAAAAACTGTTTCAACAATAAGAAATAAGAAAAACAATCGCATAAAATTCGAACGCCGCACGAGCACCCCGCTAAATCTTCGAAAGCGCCGTCTGCCGGGAAGCTTGCGAAGCTCCGCCCCAGCAAAGCTCGACCGCGCGGATAAAGCAGATCCTCCGAACCAGAATCTACGCAGGCCCGTACATACATACATACCCACCGCGCGCAAGAGCGAGATGAAAAGCCATCTCCCTAAACCATCCGTCTCGCTCTCGCGCACCGGCGCGTGCACGTTTCGATGAATCGATCGGCGCCGCGCTCCCGAAGGCGGCCCCCGTCGCCTTGGCGACGAGTCGGCCCGGCGCAGAAGCTCCGCGCGCACCCGTGTTGCACGGCGAGAGGTGCGTGCGGCGGCTCTCGAGTGTGTGCTCGCCGACCGGGCGGCTGCCGTCGTGTAAGCTCGCGCGCGCTTTCGCTCCCGCCGACGTGTGCCCCGAGTGTGCGACCCTCGCCGTCCCCCTGCTCCCCCTCCCGAGGAGCGGACCCGGAGCTTGCGGCTGGAGCGCGAGGACCAGGATAGCGCGGGACCCGCGGCTCGACGCCGCCGGGAACCGGGCGCGATGCGCCGCTAGTCCTATTGATCCGCGGCATCCGGCGTTTCACGCACCGCAGGAATCTCCCGGAGCTTGCACGGTGAGTTGGGCACACTCGATTCAGGCCTGATTTTTCGTCGAGCTTTCGAGAGCTTTTTTGGGGGTGGGAACGGGAGCGGCGGGGGAGGTTGATAGGGGGTTGGGCGCGGGGAACGAGGGTCTGGGTACCGATGCCAGGATTTATCTCTTTGTTTTGATCAGCATCTCGATGCTTCGAGAAAATTGATTTTTCTGGTTTCCAGGATATTTTTAGATGTTTCCTTTGATAAATCTTCAAGGTCTCTGGTATCCAAAATATTCGTGAATATTATATTATGGTAATAGTGAATGTACACGTTGGTCATACAAAACAATGATTGCGTCATAAAAAGTACTTTGCACTATTGTTACTAGGTTAGTAACTTTTGAGAGAGAAAAAACAATCGAGCTTTTTCTTGTTATTTAAAGCACCTGTTACTGTGTTCCTTTATACGGTTAATTCACTTTAATATAGAAACTGCCTGTAAAATTCATATACCATCTATTAATTAAGCTTGCATCAGCGAATCTATACTAAATACGTAAAAGCGTATTTCTGCACTGAACAATACACGTAAGTTTTACAATAACGTTGAATTAAACACAAATTCGTGTGGTATCGACTTTCGGCTTTTAAAAATTCTGGAATCGTGAAATAAAAGGTGTTCGTGCGTAAGGTCTACTTTTCATTCGGCGTTGTTAAAAATTTATAGATGTTATAGTTGCACCAGCTTGTGCAGCTTGCGAATCGATATCGCAAAAGGTTACGAACCGCGTTCTACGATTTTACCGACTCGCACGAAAATACACTCATTAAATCAGTTGACCAAAAAGTAATTTTTCCTCTCATATGAAAATTTTAACCTCTGTGCACAAGCAACACAGCCTACTTGTCCATTCCAATTATTCTCACTTAAAATTCCTGTCAATCTCCACGATATAAGTGTGCACTTTAAAGCACCCAGCAATAAACTGGTCAGCCCCGCGATAAATAAATCAATATCTAACTGGAAAATTGCCCGAGTGTAAACAGTCCATTTCAGGCTCTCGTCACACACATACACACATGCATGTATACACGCAACAGCGGGGTAACACCTCTGCCGCGACTTCCCACGCATCCCGGGCGATAAATCCTAATGTGCAGCGTCGGCCGAGCCCGGCGATCGATCCCTCGGTATACAGTCCCTAGGCCCGCGTTCATTTAATTTGCCGCGTTCCGATAATTCGGCGGGGCGAGGCCCGGCGGATCGCGTGCGCCACGATATATACGACGACGGGGGAACCCGAGTCGATCGGGAGGACGACGGCTCTCGCTCCCCCGCGGGCCGAGGCTGCGTCGAAGGCGACGGCCGGCGGATATGGACTGGGCTGCCGGAGGGAAGGAAGCGGACGCGCCGCGAGAAAATGAGGAAGCGCACGGACGTAATACGCGCGCCGCTGTGGTGTTGCGCCTCGTTATGACGATGCAATTGATAATGATCGGCGCGAGCTTGCGGATGCGAGGAGCTTGATCTTGTCCTTGACGGCTTCTTTTTCAGCTGAAATGTTTTTTCATTCTTTGCATTTGTAAACCGTTAAAATATGATGAAATATGATTCTAAAGATCATTTTTGTGCAAGCAATTATGGGTACACCGAGAAAATTTAAATGGAAAAATTACGATGAAGTTCACCGTAAAAATTACGGGGAAAAACTTAATCTTGGGGTGGTTTGAAATGCTGAAGATTTTTACGGAAAATCACTATAATTTTTTCCTGAATCTTGAAAGCTCTCGGAAAGCTCCGCAATATTTGCACGAAACGCTCCGTAAATATTACGGGGAAAAGGTCTGTAATTTTTACGGAGCTCCGTAATGTTATGAAGCTTATCATGTTGAATATTCGGATAAAAATTACAATGATTTTCGCGTAAAAATTAACAGTGTTGTTAACCGTCACTCAATTACGTTTTTTCACGTAATGCTGGGAATCATAGGAAAAAAGTAAGCTCTAATTTGTGTAGTAAATTATTTTATTGTTCTTTACGAAAGGTTACCTCACAATTGAAACAAGCACAATTTTTTTTACTCGAAATTCAATTTAGAAGATAATAACTCAATTAGAGTAGTGTCAACATTTACTCTGGAAATAAACCGGCAAGTTAATAAAGCTAGAAAGAAAGTCCAAAAAGCGAGAGAAACAATAGGAGTTAAGTAGTAGACGATCACGCTCAAAGCGATGGTTAAAACCAGCGCTTACGCTGTGAAAAAGGAAAAGTGCGACGTTTGTCATTTCGAGAGGTAGGTTTAGATATAGGGGGACCCGCATGCGCGTGAATCTGCGTCTGACGTTTATTATCTCGAATTGTCTAATTCAAAATACCTTTTTTTTACTTCATTTTTATTATTACTTAAAACCGTATTAGCGAAAAACTACTACCTTAAGTGAAATTTCACAAGAATTTTTTGAAAAGCAGAAGAGCTATAATTAGTGATTATAGAAAGAAGTAAATATATAAATATTAATAAATTTTAAATTAGAGTTTTTCTCTGAAAAGTTTTATACTTGCATTTGCAGAATTGCCTTAAGTAGAAAATATGAGATAAATTATGGAGTTTCGGAGCAAAGCTATTTTACGTATTCAAGCTGCTCCAAAATTTTGGACTTTTTTCATTCTTACACATGTTCAAATAAACACAATTTAAAAAAAAAGGAAATAACAAGCACAAATCCGCTACTCTCCTTATAGTATCTCAAATATCAATCAAAACACGAAACGACTATCAGTATCCAACTTACCTTCCTTTAAAATTCAATCAGATTATTATTTTTAATACATCTCCCAGCCTGCTTTAATTAAATCTGAAAATTTCCCTCGGAATCAATCGGAAGCACGTGCGCGCGGCCCACGCGAGCTCATTAGACATCGAGCAAACGATGCAAAGTAGGAAGTGTCCGTACAGTCACGGAGCGTAAGCTCGGCCATTAATAAACCAAATGAGTTTTCCGCGTAGCGTAGCTTTTACGCCGCGCTCGCCCCGCGCGCAGTCAACTCGATTTGCATGCGAGCGTAAAGCGAAGAAAAAGCGAGCCCAGTCGTCGACCCGCAGAATTAAGCGTTCCCCGAGGTACGACCGCACGCGCTCGACCATAAACGAGATGAGAAATTGTTTTTTTACGGATTTTCATTATTCGCGGTATAGCGGAAAGACAGCGAATGCGGGACGATCTCGCGTCGATTTTTTAGGACGAAGATAGCAACGAGTTGAGCAAGCAAGCGGAATTTTTTTACGCGCGTCGTTAGCGGCTATTATTCTTGGGAAATTGTATTGTAATTAATACTGTTTGATATACCGAAATGAAGTGATTAATAGTTTGCGTATAAAATGCTAATTTTATGATTAAGTAATATTATATTTTAAAAAGAAACATTTCTGAGTTAAGATTCTTGCACCTTTTTAATTCGTCTATTTGATTTTAAATTCATCTTAAAAACACACTTTATACAACATTCTGCTATCACTGAAGCAGAGTTTCTCAAAATATTCAAATTTTTTAAATACTACACTCACGAGTGTAAAACGCGCGTTGCGTAATTATCGGCGCTTATTCGGTTACCCGCGCCTCGGCTGCCGCCGCGATTACACATCCAAGTCGGCCGATATCGAGGACCTTTAGAAAAGTTGAACGAGGAATTCGTGAATCGCGGGGGGAAGATAAAAAGCTCGAGAGAAAGAGGCGCGCTTTTGTGAAAGCGCCGAGAAATCGAGAGATGCTAATTGATCGGGGGACATTGGGAAATCGGGCGAGTCCCTTTTTTTTTGTCCGTCTCTCGGCAGCGCCACGAATTATCCCGTCACCGAGGCGCAATTGAGATCAAAGGGGAGAATTCATTCGGCGACGATCATTCGTCCCGACGTGCACTCTCATCGCCGCGATTGTGCGCCACGCGGAATGCGTAATTAGACGGGCCGCGCGCGCTTTCATATTCGAGAGGCCCGTCAAAGCAGCCCGCACGCGACGTTAATTGTCCGCGCGGGTAAAAGCGTATTTAGATGTTTTCTCGCCGCTGATGGATTGATACGTTACGATGAGCGCCGGGGAAAAAATTATCTCTACGGGCGGCTGTGTAAAGTCATTTGTTTAAATTTCGCGGCGAGTAGTTAGTTGGGTAATTATCTTCGAATATTTTTTTTATTTTCTTATTGAAAGGTGCGTACGAATTGCAAGGCTTATAAATTAAATTGTAAGTCTGACTGATTGCGGAAGTTTTTGTGAAGTAATTGTTGAAAAGATGTTTTTATGTTTCAATCTTCAATGATTGAAAAAAATATCTAATAAATTAATAGGTGCACAATCTTGTATTCATAATATTTTTATTTTGAATTTGGATATGCGTCTGTGTCGTTGTTATCAGCCGATAGATTGCAGTTTCAACGAAAATTAACAAATTGACGCTATTCTACGTCAAAAAGAATAAAAATACACCGCTGCTCACCGCAAAAGCATCTCCTGCCAGAGGGACAACTCGGCACCGTCAAAACAATCCCGAAATACCCGATTCCCGGTCGAGGAATTCGCGAAAAATTCCAGAAACGCGCGACCTTAGCAACCGGCCGGCACGCACAATTAGCGTCACGCGCGTTACCCGCAAAAAACGAAGCACACCTCGCGACGTACGCACGCGACAGTTAAGCGGTGGCTTCAGGGGCCCGTCTATCCGCACGCGACTTATGGTTTATACGCGCGCCCCGTCCTCTCTAAATATTTAGGACCGTCTCATGAACTCGGCTGAACTCGGCGATAAATGCGTGACGTGCCTACTGCGCCGAGCGAGAGGCGCATCCTTGGCGAGGATATCGCGCGCGGCGCGATTTCGCGGGTTCGCGTGAAATTTCCCTTTCGTTCTGCTGCCACTTAATATTATTCGTTTTATTGATTTTCCTCGGCTGCCTGAGACGCTTTTATACGGTGACATTTTTATTTGTTGTTATAAATTGACTTGACGTTTGTTAAATTACTTATTAAATCGTACGAACTTTTTGAGAATTAGAAATTCAATTTTTTTTTAAGAATCACGTATGATGGATTGATCATTCATGCCTAGTAAATTTATATGTACTTTGATTTATAATTAAAATCTATAATTTAATCTCTTTCGTTTTTACTCAAAATTTTGAAATATTCAAAATATAGGACTGCACGTGATTAGTAAATCTACGGTGATATTAATTTTGACCTACAGTTTAATAATGCTCCAATGGACTTTGAAGGTTCCTGGGACCAGTTACCTAGTTTTCCCCGCTAATTACCGAATTCAATCGAACCTAAAATTTGTTTCTAACTGTTGATGTTTCCCCACGTTCGGCTGGGCACAATTTCACTCGTGACACTTTATAATTGACTCTACACCGTTACCTCAATTAAATTCATCCAGGATTAATTTTCAGCCATCGATCAGACGGGTAACTAGCTCCTCGAAGGTGCGTCGAGAGTAACAGGTTCATGGGATTTTCGTCGGCGCGACAATGCACTCGACCCGATGGGCGGCGTCCAATACTTAATAACTAGAAGATTATAGTTGACCTCTTTGTTCATTCATTCAGTTTGTTCTTTCAGTCTAACATTTATTGACATCGGAAAGTTACAAATGTAAAATGCTTCTCTTTCAAATGATTGTATTATTTACGCTGGTATGTTTAATAAAAATCTATGACTTGGCTCCCGCCGTTTAACCGCGCGCCGGCGGCAGGGCTCAAAAGCCCGGTTAGCGTAGCCGCACGTAACATTCGGTCCTCGCACATGAGGTTCGGGTATGTAGATTATGTTTAATTAAAAAAAATTAGAATTACAAATATCGGACGTACAAAAATTTTTACCGCAAAATGTACGGATGTATAAAGACATCACGAATTAAATGTATGCACTTTTGAAATGCACTGTACTAAGTTGTTAAACGAGTTTCATTAAACCCACCGCATAATAAAATTCTCACTTGATCCTCTTAATCTGGCAATTTTAAAATATTTCTTTTTGTCGCACTTCCAATTCAGACTTAAGCGAAAAGGCAAATTTTTTTAGACACTCGAATAAAGAGAGAAGGGCGAAGCCAAGCGTCTCGGGCAGAAGGAGGTAATTCCGCGCGCCTCGTTCCGACGTTATTTATATAATACTTTTACACTCCAGTTGCCGGCGGTGTCGCCGATCGCACTGTATACTCCAATTAGAGGCGGGATTCCGGGGAGGCGCTCGTGCGCGAATCCAAGGCTCATCCTCGCGGATCCGCTTGCCGTCTTATATTTTGCAAACTCCAACACCGTTACTCGCGCGGTTTCCACTTTTATCCGACGACACTGGCTCTCTTTCAGTGCTTTTATCGGCGGGTCGGATCTCGCGAAATCAGCGAAATATGTTTGCCATCGCGGATCGAATTCAACCTGCTAGAAGTTAATGGAGCGACGAGCTGCTGTAAGATCGTGTGAAAGGCCATAGAAACTGTGTGGGATCGAAGTAGAAAATTCAAATAGATTTTGATTTTTCTTTTTTTTTTATAGAAAATTGTATTGAGTACCCGAGAACTGCTTGTTAATATTAAATTGTTGTTAATTAGTTACAAAATATGGTAGGGAATTTTATTGAAAAATTTATTATGAAGCTAGAAAAGCTACTGATGACGAGAGAAAATGAATAGACTTGTTCTACTTTATGAAAAAAGGGGAATTTCAATAAATTTAATCAACAAATCAAGTAGATCAATAAATTCAACAATTCTTTACTTCACTTTCTTCTTCTTCATTTCTTCTTTTTCTTCTTCACTTCTTCTCTTCGTCTTCAATTCACCTGCTATTTACTATAGACATTATATATTATATTTAATAAAACTATATTTAACAAATTCAGTAGTATAACTACAACAATAATTATCTTCCACACTTTCTTCTTCATTTCTTCTTTTTCTTCATCAGTTCTTCTTCTTCATGTTTATTTCATCTTCTACTTGCTTCAGAAATAGTGTCATCTACATTTAATCAACAAATCCGACAGTATAATAAATTTGTTCCTAATGTTTGGTTCTGAATTTAAAATACCTCATCCTTCAGACAAGATACACATTTTTTCCTTCCAAACCTCCAGTTCATACGATCTTTCTTTCCAAACATACAAGACTACTCGATATAACATATATCCCCTGCATCTCTTCCTCTGGTGTTAATCAATCAGCGAAAGGCGTAAGCCGCGAATCGCCGGCGGCTGCATCATCGAAATCGATGCATCGCGCGGTTGCGCCATGTGCAGCCTATCGGGAGCAGCTGTCACTCGGCGCGCGGCGAGAGCGTCTCGCCGATTAGGCTCCATTCACGCGCGGGGATTCAAGGACGCGAGTCGCCGACAAAAGCGAGCCCCCGATCATCCCCGCGATTCTTTCTCTCCTCCGCACGCGTGCAGTACCGACGCAAGGACTTGATTGTCCCGGCGCTCATTGTTCGCCTCCTCTGCCCGACGTCCCCCGCGCGGAAAAATAAACGCTGACGTTACGCGGCGCTTATCGCGCTGTGCACACGCTCTGCGTTCGGTGCGAATTTTTTTTTCGTTCCTTTGTTCTCGTGGCGAGTTGGTGGATCGATGATTGATTTTCTTTTATTTCAAAGTTTCCTTTGTTGGTCGCATTTATTTTAGAGGGAAAAACGTTGATTGCGAGTGCAGGTGTTATATAGTGCATTGGCGATTTTATTTTTGGAGGGTATGAGTGTGAATAACGAAAAGTAAATTTTGCCGCTTAATCATACATTTGTTATTTTTATGAGTATACTCGGTCTGCATTGACATAGTATTTCTCTCTGAAATAAAACATCCGCTCTAAGTTACTTGCTGCATATGATTCTCACAACATGATTCATCCGCCAGATGTAATAATTTATATTTTTTTCAATAGTACAAAAAGTTCCTAGCATAAACTGTAATTATTTTACCCAATTCATCGCAGCCTTTTTATGAAACATTTTATTTAAATCCAGTAGCATAAAAAACCAATACTTCTTTCATTTCCTTCTTCGTTATTTTTTCCTTTTCTTCTTCACTTCTTCTTCACTTCTTCTTCGTCTCTCTTCGGATATTATTTGCTATAGAAATTTTGTTCCCTATATTCAATCAAACTATATTTAATCAACAAACTCAGTAGTATAATAAAATCGACACTACTTGACTTCACTTTCTTTTTTTTTTCTTCTTTTACTTCTTCACTTCTTCTTCCTCGTCTTCACTTCATCATAGAAATAGTATTCCCAATTTTTTTAATGGTTATTCTTATATACGGCTTTGTTTTAGGCTACAACCACCTACAACAAATAAAAAGCTGTAAATTAATTAAAAAATGAATCTTAATGGAAGTAACGACCATCCATTAGTAACAAAAGCCAAGGAAAACCATCGTAAAGCACCCCCTCCTGGCCATTACCAGCTCCAAAGCGTGAGAAGATGCAAAGAGGCATCCCCGTGACGGGGAGACGCGGGATTCCGCATTAAAACCACGCGCGGCGCTTTTTGCGCTGGCGCGCGAGAGCATCCGGCGCTCGTTCGGTAAAAAGGCGCGTATCCCGCGGGAGACGCATCGATTCTCGCGGCGACGCTCTAAAAGGCCGCGGCGAGGACTCGCCCGCCGCCCATAACCATAAACGCTCTTCAAACGCGCGGCGCCGCTTCCCTTTGTCGCCCCCCTCCCCCTGCTCCTTATGCAGCCGTCCGACCGACGCTTTTCATCGGGTGTAAACGCATACGAGCACGCGCCATCCTCGCGGGAAACGCGATGTTTCGTGACGAACGTACACTGCGCCTGTCCGACTTTTTTTCGTTTGGTTTGAAGCGCCTCTCTAATTGCGGTTTCCACTTGGATTCTTCATTCTTTTTTTTCCTACTGCCAAAATCCAACGCACTTCGCGCACTCAAATTCCTCGTACCTATATCTATTTATCTATAGATTTTTGAGATAAGAAAATTAATTAAAAAAATTATTTAATTTTCGCGCTGATAAACCGAATATCAAGGGCTACCGACGTAATTTAACAGCGATTTAAGAACAATTTAACAATGATTTAACATTGATTTAACAGTGATTTAACAGTGATTTAAATCGTTAAATCATTAAATCAATTATAACTAGGTATTTGAGAATTTTTTAATTTTTTATTTACGAGGATCGTCTTTTTTAAAGAGGAATTTTAAGGGAGAGATAGAGGGGGAGAAATTTCTGCGGGAAATTTGCGCAACCGTTTCTTTTCTCTGGATGAGAGAAGCCGCATTTCTTTTTACTACGACTATATACATCGAGTTAATCTCGATTCAACAGACGCATTACGATTTTCGGTGTGATATTTGCCCCGGGGTGATGCTCTGTTTACTCGTCACGGTCGATGATGTTCGGGCTTTTAAAGGAGCGTCCAATCAGACGTTGGCGTCACTCCGAGAGATACGTCGAGAGGCGAGATAAAGGAGAGCGGGCGTACACTTTAGGGACGCGACTAATGCACCGATAAGGAGGGTCCGCTCCGAGAGCCCGATGATCGTCGAATTTAGTCGGGCAATTTTGACTCCGGCGTACAATGTGTTTACAGAGTGATTTATTCCGCTGGCCTTATCTCTTACAAGAGATCGAGCCATCAAACGTTTGTTTTACGACGACGACACCGTCGAACGAGAGTCGATCTTCAATAAAGTTATTTCTTTTATCCCCGCCGGGCAATGCAAATTGTATATCACTCGATTCTAGTCGTCGGGCGTCCGTCGATTTTACAGCGATAAAAAAAAGGTCCTTTATAGTTTTGTACAATCGCACGAATAATAATAAAAAAAGCGAGCGTCGCTCTTATTAGCTCGTTAAAAAGTTGGACACGCGTGTAAACAATTTTTATGCGGATATAAAAAAGTACGGAGAATGGATTTTCGGTGAGCCGCCTGGCGTTATTAACAAAGGAGCGCGCCAGCGAGGGTACATAAAAGAGGACCGCGCGACAATATCGTAAATAATTTTGGAGAAAGCCCGCGAGATCGTCGTTATTGACGAGGTGATGTATCTTATAATAAGATAAAAACGCGTAATGGCACACTCGTAAAGTGGACGAAAGTACCCCGGCGGGCGGGATTTTTTATGCCTCGTGTCCGTGAGGTATTCGCACGCGGGAGTCGGTGGAATGGTGTTTGGCTTATTTTGGATAAGACGATTGACGTGACTCGCCTTTTGGGGGAAAAATCGTCATTATTTTTTCTTTTCCGCTTAAAATATTTACGATCTTCTTTCCATTAGCGAACTTAAAATACAAATGCTTTATGTTATTGAAGAGCTAATAAAGCTGAACTAGATTTTCTTGTTCAATTTTTATTGCCATTACAAAATAAATCGAATTAAATTCCTAATAAAGTTTTATTGAAAAATAGAGGTATTTGAGAACAAGTAGTACAGTTGCTGCTGTTTATTACCTAAGCACGTTCGATCTACATACCAGGTTATTTACGGTGCTTAATGCCCCAAATTCGTTAATGTCTACATTCTGCTATTCGAATTTTATGTATACAGCTGTGAGATTCTTTTTATTACTTACAAAAATTAGTTTTAGAAAGTTTATTAGCAATAATTTTTTAACATTTAAACACACCTAAATCAATAAAGATGATTTAAAAACTAGAAATGTATTATAACTGAAAAACATATACACTAAGAACAATTTTATAATGAAAATTATTATAATGAAATACGAAGGGTTGTTTTTTAAATTTTGTGAAATCACAAATCACTATTTTAATTATCATTCAAATGCACAACCTGAATTTTATTTTTCACAGAAACAATACATCACACCAGTTGCGCCATAAAACAACAGATAATCAATTCAATTTAGATTTATTAACTATTAACGCGTTCACTTTTTTAACCGAAATAAAGAAATTTGTTAAGTATTACGAAATTCTTCCCCCAGTGCGGGAACTCGATCAAAACTGGTATTTCGATGCAGTACAACGGACACATTTTAAAGTACCTCCCCTCAACCTCTCCGCGTCCTCCGTTGCACCCGAGAGAATCAACGCGCAAACTCGAGTGCGATCGCGGAGCACAACGACTGGTAATAACAGGGAGTGATTTTTTGTCGTCCCTCCCCGTGGCCCTATTACCGCCGCGCGGCTCCTTCGTCGAACGCCGCGGCGTCTCCCCGAGTAAATCTCGAGCTCGCTATCATCAATCCCCCGCGACAACCTCACCTCTCTCTCTCTCTCTCTCCTCTCCGCGCGGATTCCTTTTCTTGTCGCGGATGGAATTCCGCGCGGACGGACTCGATTTTCACTCCGTTCCCGGTGGTCCCTCCCGCCGCTCCTCGAACCGCGGAAACTTTTTGACGGATCTTTTTAGTCCGGCTCGTTGGAAGATTAATGAGAGGAAGTCCAGAGGAGAGAAGGAAGGGAGTTTTACCGAAGGCTGGCTCGTTTCGCACGATCGGCCGGGAGCTTCGAATAGCTTTCCTCCGGCTCTTGGGAAAACGGCGCTACTTGCTCTTGATTACTTCGTTAGTGCGTGATGAGGATGGGATGATTGGGGATTCGCGTCCTTTTTGCCGAGCGACCGGCAAAAGTTGGGCAAAAAGTTAAACGCTGGATATGGGGTGGAAGCGAGGCTCGAATTTCGAGCTTTGCTAAATTAATGAAATTTAAACGTCAAGTAGCCGAGGGAGGCATTTACATAATGACGGGGGAATGGCGCAAGATGTGCACCAGTCGAAAAATCGTAATTCCAGACTTAGAGGTAATTAAATATTGAGCATAAAAAAGCTTTAGTTTTCCAGTGGATGTAAAATTCGAAGAAAAGAGCTTTAATGTTCCAGTGAGGTATTATATCTCGAGGATACTTATCTAAAAAGCTCGCATAAATCTTTTCGGATGGTACAATCATTTCGCGCAAAAAAAATCTATGAGAATAAATCGAAAAGCGGTGAAAAGGTAATGAACTGGCATAGAGTAACGAGTAGCACGAAATCACGGCGATAGAGTGCGGGTCGTTGGCCTAATTGATGCCAATTTCTCTCAATTGCCGTTGCACTCGTTCTCGGTGTTACTCTTCTCCTCTTTTTGCATCTACTCTCGCTTCCTCATCTTCCTTCGTATGTATGCTTTATCAATTGCCGCCCTGGAGAGTGCCTATATATCCTCTAACGCGGCTTTTTAAAGCTGATCGAAAAAGTTTGTTTGATAAAGTAAAATTATCCGCAAAATATAGACCTAACCTCGTTGATGGGTAATAATAATAAATTGAAACTTTTAATGGTATAATTATACTCAACGAAGTGATAGACACTTGGGTAATAAGTTTAATTAAACATTTTCTGAATTCCGAATTGTTCTGCAAATAATATTTTGCTTCATTCAATGTTTCGATAATAAAACAATCAGTTGCGATGGTAATTTTTGTAGATTACATAAGATTGAACGATTATGTGTTTGAGCGATTTCTAAATTAAGTTCGATGTGTAATTAGAAATGCGAAGATTATGAATCCTTTTGCCAGGAACAATAACCATTTTTTCCTGTATGAAATAAAAATGTATTTTTATGGTTCCTTTTTAAACCATAATTCCTTTTAAACGTCAATCTTGTTGATAATCATTTGTCCAATTTAGAACTATTGGCAGTTATTAATATTTAGTACTTCAAGATAATTTTTCAAAGATTTTCACAAAAAGAGCAATTATATCCTTTTCCTAGACATTAACGTCTAGAAAACCAATGCAGTAAGTTCCCATTACATCTATTTAGATGCAAAAAAATTGAAATCGTTAAACTGCTAAATCCATTTACTGATTAACCTAGAAATGATCAATAAACTTTATAACTGCATAATATCTTCTTTTGATGCGAATTGCGAAGGTGTACTATTGGTGAAACTGGAAGGATCACGTTTTATGGAAGCTTTTTTCGCATGTCGTTAAATTTAGTAAAAGGCCTTCTTCTTATTTCACCTGCATTAAAAAAAAAGCTTCCACAAAACTTGATCCTCCCATTTTCACCAATAACACACCTCCGCGATTCGCGTCAAAAGAAACCTAACAAATTGATTGTCCGACCGGCGCAAAAAGTTCGTCCAACCGCGCCATCCGAATCTAATGAAGTGCTCTGGAAGCTCCCCTGTCCTCCGCGCAAAAAAAGGCCCTGGCGATTGCCGGGTGCGCGATTACTCCGCTCGCAGCAATTTGCACGGCCCGCGCGCGTCATCCCCCGACCGTCGGGTGCGTAACGCAAGTGGAGGCGCGCGAAACGAGCAGCCCGATACGCCGTATCGGACAATAAAGCTCTCTCTCTCTCTCTCTCTCTCTCTCTCTCGGGGGGAATTGCACACAGAGGAAGTTTGACGAGATTAAAAGAGAGCGCCGCGGAGTAACGACGGGGACGGGTTGAGTGAACGGAAAAATGGCACGAGCGCGTGCGCTGGGTTTATAACGATCGGCCGCGCGCGCGCGGGTACTGCGATGAAAGTGAAGATGGAAGGACGCTCGCTGCACCTCGTCAGTCGATACGAGCGACGCGGAGAGCTTTACTATTATTAATTTATTATCGCCATCGAGGCGGAGATCGGTAAAGTTACTGGCTGCGAGAGGCAGGATAGACGATCGTCGACGCGGTAATTAGGTTTTTGTTTATCGCGGCAAGTAAGGCGGCGTGCGTTTTGTGCGATTTTTTTATTTTTTGGATGATGAATGTGGTAGTTGCGTATATGCTAATCAGCTGGAGTGAAATTTCACTCTTATTCTTAAGTTCATCTATAAGAGTGAAATTTGACTCTAAGAGAGTCAAGCGGTCACTTTATAAGTACATATAGAGTATTTTAATTACACTCTTAATTAGTGAAGATCACTCTCCTTTAGAGCGACTCTATTCACTCTACCTTTGACTCTATTTTTGACCCACTCTTAGAATGAAAATCGCTCTTCTCTAGAGTAACTCTATTAGCAGAGTATATCTTATTCATCATGTACTTTTCACTCTAATTTTGAATAAAAAAGTCACTCTACTTGGCTCTAGTCGAGTTTGAATTTAGTCTTCGAGTGAAAATTTCACTCCACTGGAATCGAATTTCACTCTAACGGATTAAGCTTCATATATTCTGTCGGTAAACAACGGCAACAGGTAATGCCTGTCGACAGAATCTAGTGACACGGATTTCCAATATGCAAGTTGAAGACTTTGAAAACAATGCGAGTGTAGACCGGTAATGGAAAAACCGACTCATTCGATGTTTGCTAGGTCGACGCCTCCACTTCTGCGAAGCATTCGCGACATCCATTCCGACGAAGAAAGTGACCTCAAGGAGTGACTTCACTGTGCCATTAAATGTACGCGCACTCTCTCGTTCTCGGCTACAATAAAAGTGAAAATCTTTGCTGGGAAAAAAATTGTGCCGTAATTTTATTTGCACTGAACGTAAGTATTTGTACACAGAAAAGTGCATTTGAATTTTACATATTAGAAAATAAATCTGAGCGACATTTATTAACAAATTTATTCAATTTATAAAAACTTTACAATATAATTGCAGAATTTAAAAACTTACATATATAACAATGTTTATTTCATTAATCTACTTTCTTATAAACAAAGAAACATTCTTTTGACGATTTAAATTGAGATATGAAATTAATATTAAAACGTTTTGAATTTTAGCACCATCCAAACGGACGTTTCCCATTACCAATCAAACAACTTCTTTAGATGCTCCGCAACATCCAGCAGTTGTTTTTTCAAGAAAGGTTTTATAAGAAACAAATTAAAGAGCATTTATTTTCGACGATAGTTACTTTAATCACGTAGAATCCCACAAACATCATAAAGCTCGCGAGGGCAAAAAGCCGCAAAAAGGCATCGCCGCGATTACGAAATCGCGCCGGCTTCCGAACTTTACGATTTCCGGCCCCCGTTAAGGCGGGCGTGTACGCGCGTGTCCTTAATAAGCCGTGAAACAATTCTAATTGCTGGGCGTGCGCGCACACTGCCACTGTACCCGCAGCGCCGCGGAATAACCTTGCCGCGCGTCCGGGTTCGGCCTGTTAGCGTGCGTACGACTGGGAAGCGCTAAATTACGGCGACACTTCCGGCAACGCGCGCGCGCCGTCTTCAATTTGTTTGCACTCAGGAGGCGTCCCTTCGAAAACGGTGTCTCCCGAGTGAAATCGGGCGGTAGGCCGATTTTCTCGAATTTTATTTTGAGGCAGCTTGCTTTGATAGCGGGAAGTTTTGGGTTTAATTTGCGAGGAGATTTATTTGGGTGACTGATGAGACTGGGGCGCGGTGGACTTTGCGCTTGAATAATTAGTTGCTCTGGTGAAATTCGTACAAATGTGTGTGCATTGCCGATACGGGATGCAGTATTTATGTTGCCTCGGTGGGGCAGGCGAAATTAAATCAATTGATTTCCCCTGAGTGCGCTGCCTTTTCCGTGCGGTCAACACCTGAATTATAAATGTTACTTAATTTTTTAGAAGCAGACGTATAGGTAAATGAAAAATTCATGAAACAAAAATCTAAAATAAATAATTGTTGATCTCAAGTCAGCCTTACTAATTCAAATTGAGATTATTTTGATTTTAAGTTTAATTTTAATTCTATTTCGTTTTGCAATAGCAGATTGCAAACTTGAATTTTGTATTGTACAAATCAGATGGTAAATATTAATTTCCTACTTATGTAGTAGATGTGAGTCTCTGTGTTCTTAAAGTTTCTTGAAGAATAACAAATCATTAAACAACTGTTTTAAAGACGTTTAAAGACTTTTTTAAATAAAATCTTCCTAACACAATTTAATCCCTTTATCCGTCCTCCCCATTAACTTTTTCTAAAGCAATACCAAAAAATAGAAGACCAATTAAAAAAAGATACATCAAAATAGTCCACACACGAGTAAGTCATTCGTTTTTCTCGGTAGTAATCCACGCCAATTAAAGTCGCCCAAAAACGATCTTTGAGAATAGGCTCGGACCGAAAAAAAGCATACACACCAGCCTATTCCAGCGAAACCGTTCCAGTAACTCGGCCTCTTTTTCACGGCTGCCGGAGCCGGCTCTTAAATTATCCACTGATCCGTCGTCGCGCTCCCCTCGCGCTGCACCCACGCACGAACTTTGACATGAAGTGGAAGGCGCGCGCGCGGTACAAGAAACTTTGGGGGAGAAAAACGCAGGGAGCGCCGCAGATGATGTTTGAATTCCCGCATTTTTTTCCTCGTCCGTTTCTATTTCCACGATCGATGCGCGTCGGGCTGGTTATTTAAATTTCCGCGGCGAGTTGACGAGCGGTCCAGATGGTTGGTTGTTTAAAATTCGCCCTGGAGTTGGTTTTTCTTCCTTCTGTTTAGGAGCGAGGGTCGCGGTGTGGAGAGTGAATTACACTCGGGGAGTTCAATAAATTGATCACGGAGGATGGTTGTTTCGTGCTTTAATAAATTCAGCACTTGATAGTAATTGTACAGTCCGCTGGACGGGGTCATTCGCTTCGCTCCCGATGGTAATAGGCTAATGTCTCCGCGGCTTGGTGTACCTTTTGCAGTGGTCAGTTTAGAGAATCATATAAACTTCATCGTTGTTAAAGTTTGCCGAGTAGAAACGTTTGATCTGAGGCACCGTTGGATCGTAAGTCTAGATATAAGTATCTCCTTAAATTATTCAAATATAACTGTTTAAACAAATTATTTGCGCTGTTACATAAATTTAGAAGATCAACTTTGATAGTGCAGAATTAGATGGGCATTAAATGTATATTACTGCTATGTAGATAAAATTGTGCGCAACAGCTGATAACTTCAAATTTTTTTCGCATTTACAAATATGGTAATAACATGAAGTATGTTATCATACATGAGTCACGTTTCACAACTACGCAGTGTTAATAAAAACGAAAGTAATTAATCGCTTTGATAAAAAAATGCATACAATTTTTATCAACTTCTAGGCACTCATTCAAGAAAGCAATGTCGATACTATAGCAACTCATTCATATTCTACTAAAAAATACTATAAAACATTTTCCTCTAAAGATGAATTAGTAAAAATTGAAAGATGAAATATTATAATGACAAAAATATGAAAGGAAAATTTACTATAAATTCTTGGAGGTGAAGGACAGACTTTGAAACAAGATAAAAATTTATGGTAATTTTTTCTCATTTCATGTCTATATTCCACTTCCAAGACTCATAGTAATTTTTCTCTAATCTTTTTTATAGGCCTAATGAAATTTCACTAGTGGTAGTGGTTTTTCACTAATTCAACTCCATAATTAAAAAAATAATTAAAACCGTCTAATTAAAGTAAAATCCACGCGCCGCTAAAAAAGCGACCTCTCAAAAATCCTCGAAAAAAGGAGCAATTCACACGAACCAACCCCCGCGAATTTAATCACCTGGAGTGACTTCACCTCCGGTGAAAAGTCGCCTCTCGCGCGCGGGGGATGCAGCGTCGCGGAGCTCCGAAAAATCACGCATCGCCGGATTCGGCGCGCGCAGGCAGCCGAGCGGGGCCTCGAGGTCTTTTTTTTCCCCCGCGGCGGCTGCACACCCAGCCGAACGAAGCCGAGCGTCGGCGTCGGCGTGTGTCGCGCGGCGCACGCACAGGCGTCTCGGGGGGGCGCGATGGTGGGGGGGTTGACAGATGTTTGGTCCACGGGCGGCGGCACCCGATGCCCGCCGGCAGTCCCCCATGGGGTGTCGCGCCGGCCACTCACCCTCGGTGCTCGCGCATCACATTCGCCGAGCGCGACGTTGTGGAGGCAGCCTCACGAGCAGAAGGGAGACGCGCGCCACGTGATGCGCCCGTAGTTTGTACCCAGTGTTCTTTGTGAGCGAGCGGTGGAAGCTTTTCCCGATCGGTGATATTTGTGCGTGGGTGCGTGAGTTGCTTGTTTTGGTGGTCGAATTTTTTCGGGGGATGGAGAGGAACTGAAGGCGCCGAGGGAGGAGGGGTGCACACGAGGTGCGTATTGTTTGGGATTTTGATTGATGGGTGCGTTAAGAGGGTCTCACAATGGCTAGGAGTTGGAGATGTACTGAATTGTTGATGAAAATAAAATTGTTTAAGTCTAATTTTTGGAAATAAAACAAATTTATATCCTGTAAACAATTAACCATAAATTGACCAGAATGTGCATATTAATTTACGATTAATTTTTGTGCAGGGTAGGTTTGATTATTATTGTACGTTATGTAAATTAAGTCTTGATAAATGTATAGATTTCATTTCTAGAAAAGTTAATAAAGATGGAAAAATAAGTCAAAATAATTGTAAAACGTTAAGATTACAATGCTCAAAATTTTGTTTAAAAATAATAATAACGATCAAGATTTTATAATATCTTCATAAAAAAATATTGAAACATTTTGTTATCATTTGTATACAATTAATCGATTGATTTTCTATACTCTATTTTATATTAAATTTGTAGTCGTTTTATATTAATTTTGAAATCGTTCATTAAATAATATGAATAAATAATTTTATTTTTATTTGTTTTATTAATTCAGTACAGATTGTCTTATTAATAATGATTTCATATCTATTAAAACATTTATTACACTGTTATCGCAAATACTTGAATTATTCAAACAATAACAATATTTATACCACTTATAAAAAGATATTAAAAAAAGTGTACAAGTCATCTTACCAAAATATTTATTATTATCGATTAAAAACAACACAATCTTATCACGTCTCCAAACGTGAAAAAAAAAATTAAAAATTAATCCGCTTAATAAGCTCACAAAACCCAAAAGAAATCTCCCCGCAATCTCACGAAAAAAAATCCATATCGTTTACATTAGGCGCAAGCACCCCTCGACCCGCGTAATGCCCTTGAAAAAAAAAAGTGCGCAACATCTCTCGAAACGGCCAATTTCGCCGTGGCAAGAAAAAAGCCGGCGCATCGCGATAAGCCATCCTTCCGCGAAGATATTAGCGCAGCCGATGACGCGACGCCGGGGCGAGATGACCCTGAGGTGCGGCTTGAGGCCGGAGCGAGAGGAGGAGAGATAAGTCGGCGCATCGCCGCGCTCGAGTGGGCGCTATATCGGGCGAGTGCAGCGTGCCCGACTCGCGTGTCGACGCCCCGATGCGATCAGCTGACCGACGCCGCGGCACTGCAAGTCCCCCTCCCCCTCCCCGGGAATTCGTCACGCACCGAGTCGGGGGCATATGCATTTGCGTGGGGGGTGCGCACCACCGGGGGTCAAGGATGTCTGCATGACGACTTTAATTTCGAAATCGCCGCTGAGATCACGCTTTTTCGCCGGTCGCATTTAAATGCGATACTCGACCTTTCTAATTGCGAGCGCGCGACCGTGGCGGAAATGCTGTTCGATCAGTGACTAAGCTACGTGAATTTGCAGTGTTGAGTTGCAATAATTCAAAATTAATAATTTTTTTTTTTAAATAAACTTTAGTTTTTTTCAATAAAGCAAAGAATGTTTTATCCAGAATTACTTTTCTTTTTGTTGATAGATGTACAAAAGATTTATAATGTTGTGTTTAATTATTATTGTTTATAATTCTGTAAAATTAATTTAAAATTACTTATTAAATAAATACATTATGAAATAATAATTTTCAAAATTTCGCGCTGAAATTCAGTATTATGTAACAAGGCTTTTTTCTGTCCGTTTGAATATTTGAATAAATAAATAAATATTTCTTAAGATGTCAGTTCATTTCATTTGCAAATACAAGCTTTTACTTGCATTATATGGAAATGCATTTATTTAAAGTTTGAAGGTCTTGGTATACGCTAATCCTGGGCAGCATCGAAGTTGGGTCTGAGCATTTGTGTATGTATGGAAAGATTTGTAGCGCATGTGTTCTCCAAATGTGGCTACCTGGCCTCGAGAAGGCCGGTTCAGGGCCGGGCTGTTGCGAGGACTCCTGGTTGGCGCAGACTGTCTGGTGACCACACCCTTAGTCTGGCGAAGCACAATAGCGCGTCCGATTTATTTTGGGAGTAAACATTTTAAACAAAATATTACTTTACTTCCCCGCTGAGCAAACGTCAAGTGATATTATTTCTTATTTCAATTATTAAATTTCATTTGATGCGGAATGAAAATAATTATTTTACATTGTGTTAAACTGCAAATTTAAGAGTAGATGTTACTTACGTGCAGATTAAAATTGTTGATGAAAAAGAAAGCACTGATTTCTATAATTAATAATTATTACCTTGTGAATGAAACAATAAGATGCGTGAAATTTGTAATGTTATTTTTAATGATAAAAATTATGATTCAATGATTATTTGATCGTATAACCCGATGAAAGTACAGAACAAAGAAGGAAAAAGAATAATTTCGAAGAAGTTATTGGTGAAAGTAGAAAAAAATATATCAGTTACGCTCGACGTTAATAAAAGCAAGTACGCGTTCTGTGATGTTTAAAGAAAGTAAAAGTTTCTACCTGCACTTTTCATAGGTACCAGCGCATTAAAAAAGACTGTGTTAATTATTTCATTCATTCGAAAATTTTTATGACGAGAAGTAACATTGTTTATGTTTTTAATTGACCATCATTTTGTAATAAAATCTGTCAACTTGCATAAACTTTTCTTTATTCGGGTATATCAGAAGTATACATCGCTAAATTTTAGGTACACGTAATACTCGTAATTAAAAGTCATATTTCCGCATTGGAGAAGAAAATTCAAAATGATTATTTTATCTTTTTTTCTTGAAACTCCAATAAAGCTTAATAATTATGAAATCGTCGAAAATTATAAAGAAACCTTTAATCGAGTTATTGATCTGCGGGTAACGACGCAATAACTTTTTATTAGTCTGGCGAAAAAGTGAGAATGAAGGAAGGACGAAAGAATGTTTCATCACCGCCGCCGGAGAAAGTAAAATGAAATATTAAAACACAAGCACTTTAAAAAGCATTCAAAATTAAAAATTGCAGCCGACTTTATGAGTTAATTTTAAATTATTATATTGAACAATTTTACGCGTTAAATTTATTAGGTTACTTTCCAAAATTGTTATACTTAAAAATTCTTGCCGCAATTAAGTAAATTTGATGTGGGTACAGAATTAATTCGATTATTTTTTAATAATACAATAATTAAAATATAAATTTTATAAAATTGATTTATAAATTTTCTAATAATTCTTTTCAGAAGGAAGTCAATAATAGACGAATGCAATATTATTGATGCAGTTTGCGTTTAAAATATTAATACAGGCAATTCCCGTTAAAGAAATAAAATAAAAATAAAAAAAATAAAATTTTAATTAATTATTTAACAGTTACATTTAAAAAAATATAACTTTTACAATATAAAATTGTAATAAAATAATTATAAATCACCATAAGCTTTTAAAAAATTGAACAGATCTATTTTCGTCAAGTGATTACAAGATCGAAGTATTATCAATAAAAACTAAAATAGAATTTCATTAATAGCGCATCTCCCCAATAAATAGATTCATTCGAGTTCGAAACACTTATATATATTACATCCAAAAGACCATCCAGTTCCTCAAAGTATAATCGTACACTTCACGTCCAGAAAACATTTCCCAACGAAGCAACGAATTAATCACCGTAAAAGAAACGAAAAAAAAATCTAAAACATCTCCCTGTACAATCCACACGAACCAGACCGCAGCGATGAAAGAGGCACCTCGCCGGCTTGCGCAATCGTCGCCGAGAAGTAAGCAAACAGGAGCGCGCGTCGGAGGAAGTCGAGAAATCGAAAGTGCCCGTCGTCGCTTCCTCGAGCGCCGCGTCGCCGTGTATAACCCGGTGGTCGGGCGAGAAAACAGCGCGGGGTATACCGGCCGATTACGCCGGCGCCGCCGCGGTGTACCGCCGGATTGAGGTGTCGCCCCTTTACGTAAACCCGCCGCGGCGCGCACTTTGCGCTGTGTACGCGCGGGTAAAAAGCAGGAAGATGCGCCTAAACCGACCGGTTGGGCAAGGGGATCCTCGCGGCTTTTCCGCGTCTCGCCGACGCTTGATCGATGGGTCGGGGGATAATGGGTTCCTGGTTGTACAGCGGCTACCGCGGCGGTGCGTGCTTCGCGTTTGTGTCGTTTCGAATTTTTCGGGAGGATGATCGACTGGCGGCTCGTCGTTTTTACGAGCTCGTTGCGTGGTCGAGCAGTTTGTTTTCGGGTTGCGCAATGCGGCGTTTTGACTTTTAAGAAATGTCACTTCTTCTGCGGTGCCTTGCATTTCCAGCTTAAGAGGAAAAACTTCGGGGGTTTCTCTTTTGCGGTTACGACGAAGTCAAATGGCCCTTATTTATTAGGATCTTTATTTAGGTGTATTGCTAAATAAGCGCGCGTAACATAATTGGACGCTCTTTTAAGAACAAATCTACGAAAGTTACCTTTTTCACTTCATGAGAAACTTCAAATTTATAGAAATTTTTTCAAAAATTAGTCACTTGATTCGCGCTTATTCGTCATAATTATAATATTACTTTATTTACCAAAAATTGACGTATTGTTTTAATTGTCTAAAAATGAAATTTAAGAGAAACAGTCAATGACTTTAAAAATCTCGATCATAATTTAATACACAATTTTTTCTTTTATTCTCTTTTATATCCGCGAAGAAGAAAATTTTTCATAGTCCATATTTGCACCGTGTGGCACTCAATCTGTTAAGTAGTAACTAATTCGATGGCTACTCCCACAAATTGCAATTTAACATTGAATTTCTAATAAGATGCAAACTGCTCAAGATATCGTTTCTCCCTGACACAGTAATCTTAAATATCTGTGCGATGAATATTTTCTAATTTTCATTTCAGATAGTGAAACTTTCAATTTTGTAACCCATATTCGCGCTGCTCATATTGATCGATAAATTAAAAATTTTACGATTTTAGACCAGAGAGTTTTACTTTTTCTTCTTCCTTAATTATGCTCTCCGATAACTTTACGTGTGAGATGACTTGTTGATGCTTATTACGGCGATAGTTATGTCACTTCGAGAAAGTGATGAGAATATAATGGCAGTAAAAAAAAATCTCGTAGAATAAACAAACAATTTATCTTTTTCCCAAAATGAAAAGCTCTTATAAACTTGCGTTATGAAATATCTTATCCGAAAATATTACGCAACTATCAAAAACTGGATGCATTGAATAGTTTAGAAATTTTTCATAATTATTTTTTTTTCTTCGATCCGTAATAATGATTTTTAAATTGAAGGTTCAGTTCAAATCCTAAGTAAATGTTTTGATAAATTACCCAATTCGTTATTTATAATTATAATACTTACTTTCCATACTAACCTTCACACTTGCTCCTAAAAATATCAAAGTAACCCTCATTAAAATATCTATTAGTACTGCAAGTGGTCCAAAAAACTTAGATAACAAATGATTGAAGTATCATATATATGAAAAGATTAGCTCATGATACAAACTCATGTTTCATTAGTTCGGGCATTTAGAAAGCTAGGAGAGCAGATAGTGCATTCTCGGTGTCATAAAGTCTTGATATCAAATTAATGAGTTATAAAGCAAAATACACAGGAAATAATCAATCAATCGGAACAATTTTATTATTTCGATAAGAGAATTCGGTAAAAATCGGCATATCAACATTTTTAAATATTATCGTGATGCTTTGACTATCATAATTTCTAAGAGCGATTCATTAATCAATGTGATACAATAACAAAAAATGTCCTCTTATCGGCTACTTTCTTGGTATAATATTCTTTTTTCTAAAAGAGAAATCACAAGATAATTTCTAAATTGATCTTAAAATATCCTCGATATGACTTCAGCATTGTTCCCAGCAAATTATCCCAACAAATCAGGAAATTACATTAAAGATGGAAAGTCTAGAACTAAAAATAAATTCAATAATAAAAGAATTAGATTTTTTAGAAGGAATTACCCACCTTAATTGCAAAATTTCAGATAAATCGAACAACTGATAAAAATAAAACTGCAAACCTCGCGCAAAAAAGAAATTGCATTTTTAACAAACTTTTGCAATTTTTTACAATGTAAGAAAGCAATAAACTCCGAGTACAACGGCAAGCTTTACAACTCCTCGCAGAACTGCGAACTTTTTGCACCGAACTGTTAATTTACATTCGAAGGGGGGGAAAGACAGGAGGAGCCGCGTCGCTCCCGTGCTTTCCGAAGAATACGAGCCGCGCGCCGCGAGCCAAAGGGGGTTGAAAACGTGTCAGTTACACGTCGACGTCTCCTCCTCGCGTTTCTTTCGCGTTTCGACTGTCCGGCCCCGGAAAAAATACGATGTCGTAAAGGGGAACAAGCGGCAGCCTCGCGACGGGAAATTAGGACTAATGAATGCATGCCCTCCGCTCTATCGCGTATTTCATCCGCCTCGCGGCCGCGATGTCCTTCGGGGATAACGCGCGCCGCACTCCGGCAGATTGATTTCGTTAAAAAACGCACTCGAGTTATGCCCCTCGCCTCTTCCGATGATTTATTTCATTCTTACCCCGTGCGCTACGAATAATAACAGGTGATGAGGGATAATTTACGCAGGTGCGATCTAAAAATAGAATTTGCTTTTTGAAATTTTTTTTTAGTTTTAAACATTTTTTAGTTACTGGATGTTTTGTTGTGTATTTAGTTATTGATTATTTTGTTATGTAAGGGGCTTGAAATTGATTTAGATTAATGAAAGAAAAAGAATTTCAATTAATTTTCTAGAGATTCTGGAATGAGAAAAAATGCGATTACTTAACTCGTGATTTGAGCGCGAAGGTGGCCTGTGAAACCGTTTAATGAGATTTCGATAAAATTCGCAAAAGTATTCAGCAAGAATTCAGAGTTCGTGATAAAAAATTAGCTAAAATTTTCTCGAGTATCGTGGGAAATTGCAATCGAAGAACAAGTATCACTTTTCACTTACATTAACAATAATACGAAACCAATAAGACTTTGTCTGTATTTCGTATATTCGGTACTTGACAAACGTTTGGAAAAGTTAGCAGAAATCGAAAAATCGAAGATAAATCAAATAATCTTCGAAAAGTTCAAAAGTCGTGATTCTCATAAATTTTATTTATGTTGGAATATATTTTCATATTCGATGGAGGTAATTAATAATCTTTTAATTAACAACAACCGACTTTTACTAAATATAAAATTTGGATAATATTTTATTGGTTTATTTTTACGAATAAAAAGAACAAGTAAATCCGAGCCATTTATTTGCAAATATAGAAACCCACCGAAGGTTCGATGCTCGAGACAGATAAACGAATGAGAGTGTAATCGAATACCAGGCATCGACCCTTGCCACTTTGAACTTCGATAATCGAATTAGCCGGACTCGAGCTAGATGACAGCTTGTTCGGTTTCTTAATAGTTTTAAAGGGCTACCACTGTTTAATGGTTTCATTGACACTTAATATCGACATTGTCTCTTCCAGCGCTTTCGAAGCTTGATTTACGGTTGGCCATTAAATGATCGCTATCGACAAATCGTCATTTAACTATACCACGTAACTTTTATTGTTTCTTTTTTGTACAAGCATGAAAAGAAGCTCACAATGCATTGCATTGAATTTTTGAGAATGAGTCTTTTGTATTGCAACATTATCTTACTATACATATATTCCAAAACCATATTTTTAAGATTACTTCTTTCGGAAAAAATTCTCTCTTAAAAAAATGATGATAAGAGGTTGTAAAGCATTTAAAAAAGCAAAACGCGATTTGATTGATCCGTATACGTATGTTTAGTTGAATTACGCCAAATTTCAAAAAGTTTTTGTATAAAATACATCCTAGATAAATAAGCGACGTTGGATTTTACTAGTGAATTAAAATCCTAAGTGTCCAAAAGTGTACATTTATTTGTTAATTTGCAAAATTATTGTAATCTGTCCCGTAATCTCAATTTAATATCAACAATTTCTTTCAAAAAAAAATCTCATTACAACGAGTGTAAACTCACTTACACCATATACTAGATCATTAATTCACTTATGGAAACTACTCAATTTACCGCGCCGGAATTCCGCCTCCATAAAAGTCTCGCCCGAAACTCGAAGTAGACGGAAAAGTAAGGCGCGAGGCGTGCACTTGCTTGCGAGAAAAGCGCCGAGTCACGAAAACACCGCTCTTTATCGATTTCATCCGGAGCCAAGGGTCGCGAGCGACCAGCGGGGGAGAGCGTACGTACACACCGCCGAGCGACCCCTCTTATATCCCCGTGGGCCCGTGTATACACACAACAAGGGGTGAGTCACGCGCTCCATCTCTAACCCAGTCAGCAAGTTCAATGCTGCGCGGACACGCGCCTGGGTCCGACCGGTATTAGATACGAATCAGAGAAAAGGCCTGCCTGGGCAGCGGCCGAAAATCGATACTGGTATCTTCGCGCCGCGCCACTTACGAAATTTACGAGGCGCTCGATCGCTTTATCCTTCAAAGACGAAATTATCGCCGCTGTCGGGGTACTTTTTGTTCCTGCGAATTCTTCGCTGTTGACCGGAATCCGTAGGGGGGCTTCGGAGAAGCTTCGCTTGGGATGATCGAAAACGAGTTTTTAGGAATCTAAAGGCTGCCTTTGTGCGATTTCAACGATCGCGCCTTTTTTTCTCGAGGCGCGAGAAACACTTAACGCGTGCTTTTATTGGCTCGGGTTTTCACTCTTTTTCTGTTTTCTCGCGGGGCAATCGTCCACTAGTTAGCGAGATCGCTATCGGATTATTTACCGCGGGTTTTTGTATGTATGTATACGTCGGAGAATCGAGGATTGAATAAAAATATTAACACACGATAAAACCACATAATGAGCCATTAACAGTTCTTAATCTTTTAATAGCCTACACCGGTGACCAAAAACTTTCTCCTTGAGAAAGTAAAAGGTTTTAAATCGTGATAAAAAAATGTTATAATCAGTTTTTTTTCTTCCTCGTCTAATGAATCATTTGGAGCAAATAAAGTTATCCGACGCAATGGAAAGTAGCTCTGGTCTGGTTTTAATAATCATCCGTACAGCTCAGCAAAAAATCCTTACCCTGAAAATATGACTGATGACCTTACGGCGTAGAATCTCGTCGATTTTTATCTATGCATTTAAATGCCGATGCTGGACAGCGCCTATTTTACTTTTTGACGTTTTCAAACACGATTCAGGCGCTTTTGAATCTTCTTGTCTATTGATTTGCTTCGATTGAGATCTTCGTATTCTATTTCAAGAATTGAATTTTTTTAAGATTCATCTTATTCTTTATTTATTTATAACCATCGCTTTTGATATTTCATTTCGTTTACTTTTTTTTTAAGTAATATAATTAGTTATAAAAATAGGAAAAAATTGTACAACTGTACCAGCAAATTTCTAAATATTTAGTTTAACTTACCCAATGAGGTTCTAAAAGGGAGTAGAATCGACTGGTATTTTTCGGGAATAAACAATGAGGAGCCGAAATATTTCAGAGATAAAAAGATATGAGGAAATCGATAGAAGCGAGGAATAGTACCACGTCTCTGAATTATTACTTCAACTAAATTACGGTCTGACGATTTTATCTCGCGGATGGATGTTGCTCCGCTCGAGAGCTTCCTTCTCGCCAAGATTATGTGTTTTTCCTCGTGTAAACGTAAACGTGTACGCTAGGACGTATGTAAATGGCGAACGCGGAGAAAAGATAGTAGAATTTTTGCACTTCTGACGAACGATAGGATTAATTTATTTTTCTCTATCACGAAACATTTTTCCGTAATTAAATTTTGTCAAGACAATTAATTTTCTTTAAATGTGGAAGTGAATAGATATTTACAAATTAAATGGCTTGAATCGCTGAATAATTTTTGACGCTGCTGGTTAGGCAGAAAGTACAAGTGACAGAGTGGGGTTATTCATTTCTTGCCATTATAGAAACCTTAAATGAGAAAATTAGCAATAACTTTTTAATCAATGTGAAATTACTTGATAGTTTAATAAAAAAATCAAAAATCACGCACTCCTCGCAATTGTTTGATTCGTTCTTTGAATATCCTGATGATTTTAGTGGAACTAGACATAATTAAAAGTAGTTACAGCTTTAGGCAACTTGTTTAAAGCAAAGAGCATAAATTAATTTTTTTAATCGAAAATTTCGACGTGACACTCACCTAAATTAAAACTTCTATAATCATTAATTTAGATTTATACATAATACCACATTTACAAGTCATATCATTGTACAATTATTACCGTACTTAATTATCTACCATCCTTTTATTAAATTTCATTATTATTTATAGAAATCTTTCAAGATTCGAGTCGACAAATCGCTACTGAAAAAATAAATTTACATATCAGAACTGAATATCCACCGACAAAAAAAACAGTACAATATCAGCGCGCTTAGAAACTTGAGACCCCACAAATCCGCAGAAAGTGCAGGATAAAACTCGTAAATAAATGCCTCTCATTTCCTCCAAGCATTACTCACAGCGACAACGGCAATTAGGAGAAGAGAAAAAGAAAACGAGCTGCACCGATGTTCAAATAAAGTAGGCAGCGGACCCGCCCGGTCAATCGTGTCCTCAAAAGGAAACATTCAGAGTCCTTTCCTTCTCGTAGTAGCCGCGGGTGATCGCGCGCGCCGCCCGGATGTATCCAGTTATTACACTAGCCCATCAGAATGGAGCTCCCAGCGTGATCCCGATATCCTCCTGACAAACGCGATCCCCGCGAATCGACACCGCCGGACAAATAAATGCATCCGACGATGTTATTCTCTCCTTTTTTTTTTTCTTCGCTCGGGCAGTTCGATTTATGTTATCCGCGTGGAAATCGCAAATGAACTTCGTAACAGATGGCTGAATCCTCGGATTATTGATTGCACAATCCGTTACGAGCGCTAATTTAATAATGCCACGCACGCGAGCCCGAGTTCCCTCCGAGAAGGTGCGAATGCAATCGACCGTCAATTTAATTAGCGCGAAAATCTGTGATAAATGTAACGCTATTTTGAGCGGCCGGGGGTTTTACGAAAGTAAATAAAGTGCGCGCGGTTCGATTTGAATATCCGTTATTTGTTCGTTTGATCTGGTTAAACTAGTAAATGTGGGATACTTCCAGTGTGACTCCTTTTCCGATAAAAAAAAAATCGGCGCGGAAGTAGTCCGCGATGAGCAGATGCGGCGTCGAGTACTATAGTCTCTTTCTCGTTATAGATTTACGGTTTTTTAATAACTGAAACGTAGTGTACGAAAAAGTTACGAGAATTGCGTAATTGGAATAATTAGGGAAAAAACGGCAATGACCTATTGAATGATACGGAGAAAGGCTATCTCTGCTTACGGTTCAACGAACCATTATAAATGCAGCGGTGTATTCACTGTTGTGTGATGCCTTGTCTCAAAGATTTTCGTATCAAGAATGATGATTTTAATGGACAAGGAAAAATTGGCTTTCTAACGACACTCCGAGATCGACCGAGCGAGCAGGCTGTTACGAAAAGGCACTAGATCATTCGGAAATTTATAAATGCAGCACGAAAGTAAATTATGATTACTCCGATTTCTCAAATTTGATATAATTATACACATGCTATTATTTTCTTTGTATATAGTTTGTTAAAAATAAATAAGATGATTACTATAGTATAGGAAAAATTTGAAATGTATTATTCAATGCAATTAAAATTGACGAGAAAGGGTGTTGTTTGTTTACATAAATTACTTCAAGGCTGTAACTTAATATTTTAGGTGGGTATAATGTTGCATCCGTAATTGTCTTACCGATAATTACTTATTAATTCTTTTCGATATAATAGCATTGCATGCAGAATGAGAAAACAAGTCAAAATTGTATGGGTGATTGATTAGTAAGTCTGATGGCCATTGTCCATTTGCGATCCTGAAATTAATGTATTACCTTGAACTATGCTTTTTATTTTGTAGGCACAAACAATGCCAATGTAATCATATTATAGTATTATTTTGTTCCCTTTCATTTGTAGTTAATTCGCACAGCGCGCCACTTTCACGCACAAAGTTAAATTAAACGATGAATTGTTTCCCCGATAAATTCATTACCATCCGTTCAAAATGTTGATTTATATGAATCTAACAATAGGCTTGAAACTTTAAGATTTATTTTATTTTGAAGCGCTTAAATAATTATTTGATTATTGATCGATATTTGATAAAAAATAATTATACTACAAGTACAATTCAATGTGCCATCGTGACAATTTTCTTTTTGCTAAGAAACATCAGTAAACTTACTCTCAAACTCAAATACCCTGTCTTCCTGTAGAATTCAATTTCCGACTTGATGACATTTTCAATTTTGTCCTCGCCGATAAAACGATTTCACGAAAAATTCAGAATTTCATAAATTTTATATTTACCGTTTTTCGATTACAAATAAAAACAAATCGAAAAATCAATTTTTAACAAAAATTAATCAACGAAATAAGCAGATTTTTTTCAACAAATAAAGAAACAAAAAAATTAGCCTTTAGAGATTAAAATCCATTAGTATACCAATACAGGCATTTTCTAAAGATAATTTTGTTATCACAAATAGTTCAAACTACATTTCTAACGTGTCTTTACAACAGCAATACAAAAATTTACTATTACAAAGCTTCCTTAGGAAGCAGGCAATACTCTCAAACAAAAATCGTCTTATTGGATTCCATTTCCGACCTACAACATACATTACAAGTCAAAGTGGCTATTCCACGAAAAATTTTTTGCCCAATAAATTTGTATTTTTATCGTTTTTCGCTAACATCGCACAAAACCAACCTACTCTCGTCTAAGTACCCTCTTAAATACTCGATTGCGTTTCCGCCGCGAAACACAGTTGCAAGTTCCTCCTCGCCGAGGCGACTATAGGAAGGAGACCACACCTGCGGCCGCGCAAAGCGATGCTCGCGAATCCGCGCACGCGCCTCTCACTCCGCTCGCGGGAGTTTTCCCTGCTCTCGCGTACGTGCGACGAATGGCCGAGGCGCGCGCGCGCGGAGAAGGCTAGGGTAATGGCCACTTCGTGCTCGCTCGCCGGACAAAAATCCCCGGACCCACTGACCCACTATCGCGGCCGCGGCTTCCGATAAGACGCGCCGTTTCCGGGCTTTTACCCGCGAGCTTTTATTCGGCGAGATTCTTATCCTCGGCGATACACCGGTCGACTGGGATCTTAGATTCGGGACTCGCGTATTTATGCTTTTCGATTGTTGTATAGAGATGCCAATTTTTTTGTTTGTTTGTTTGTTGTTGCAGGTAAGCTACTGCCGTTCCAGATGCTGGTACCGTTCGGGCTTTTAAGTAAGACCTTTGTGTGTGCTTCTATCGGGGATCTTTTATCCGAGTAGTTTACAGGTGAGCACGATATCTATTTATAATAAGAGATTCTTGTTAAATAGGAGATATCGTAGTTGTTTGGAAACTTTTATTTATCAAAAATAGGATACGTAATAGAAATCGTAATTCTGCTTTTTGTGCCCTGGAAGACGAATATAAAAAAAAGACAACAAATCTATATAGTTTTTTTTATAGAAGATTTGAAGTATAACTGGATATTTTTTCTTGGTCCTCTCCAATGTTTTATCGTCTTCTAGAATAGAAAAAATACTGGGATGTGTTTCACTCTAAAGAAATTATTTTTCGCAGATTTTTCACTTATAGTTTTGACTTGGTAGAAAATTAAACATAAATTGTCCAATTATGGTTTATTTACTTTTAAATTAAACAGTTCTGTCTAATTTATAGTTAATTTTCTACCAGGGAATCTTCTCTATTATTTAAAAAAATCCTCAGATTTTAACAATTATTTTACGAAATTAGTGTCGTAAACCTTAATTAAAAAAAAGTTGTTTAAATCATTTTTTCAAAAAAAAAACTTATAAATTATCTTACAGTAGTTCCCAAACACATCAGCAACCTGTGCACCACGCGATAACTCACCTCAATTAGAATGTGCGTAACTGGCAAGGAAGCAAAATCGATGCAAGTGCCTGCAATCGTCCCCCCGCGCTGTAATACAGATCGATGGCACAATTCCAGCCGCGTACTTTAACGGGCCAGACGTCGCGGCGCGCCCGACAGTATACATGTATATACGTCCATACCCGTCCGATTTGGTCGGTCCGTTACGCGATTGTCTCTCGCGAAATTGATTAAATGATTCTGCAGAAAATGAATGTGTGTACATATACGTCGGCGCCCGGTGGCTCGTTTTCAATTTGCACGCCTATACATCTACCAGGACGCGCGGGAGACAATGGGCCACGAGAAATCCGATGAAACTCCGCGATAAGGATCGTGGCTATGATCGACGGTATGAAGAAAAGGCGGGCGGTTGCGGTGTGTTCCCCTTTTTTCTCCGCGAGCGGGGCCCGGACTTGTCGCTCTTTCGCAGAGATTATTGCGGTACCGTTAAGAAAATTTCTTCCGCCGCGGCGTACGTGTCCTTTGATCGATCTAGGCCTGGTGCAGCTTTTTAATTGGAGTTTCGTGACGGCGAGGCTGAAATTTTTGCCTTTACAGTTTCTTTCGGGCACGCCGGGATGGTGGATTCGTGAATTCCTAAATTTCAATTACAAAAACACGAGAGGCGAGAGAGGAGAAAGCCATCGGTCATGCACGATCGGTTTAGCGATAATTGTTTTCGCCTGCGTTTCGTTTCAGATACAAGTTTTTAATTGAATATGCACGTAACTCGGGGTAGATCTAAAAGGAGCATCAAAAGTCTGATAGAAATGTCGGCATTTTTAATGGCCGTCAAACTTGATTAGGACTTGTAATGATGTCTATTAAAAGTAACCATTAAATGGTACTTTTTTAGGTGAAAAGTAATTGAAATATTTGAATTTTTTTAGAATAGTTAGAAAATGAACGTAATAGAATAATAGAGTTACATTTAGGATCGAATTGTGGCCAATAAAACTCGTATTTATATCTGGCCAGTAACTGGCCATTTTATACGCATATAAACTGCTTAAAATTTCTACCAGAGAATTTACCTAACTTTACCATCAACCAATTTGAAAATAATGTAACCCTCAATTACCACAAATTATTTTTTACTTTCTGCTGTACAAACACTTTATAAAGAAACCAGAAAGTAGCTACTATTTGGATATAAACGTTTACATCCTCTGCAATCATCATTATTTTTAGTGAATCTCTAAAACCGCTGTTTCCAAATGTCAATACAAGAATCGAAGACCAAACTGGAATTGTCAGCGTCTTTTCTTTCGAACGGACACAATGTCGAACAATTTCTCCCGTGGCGATTCCGACGTGTACACAGATTCCAAAAAGTGTTTTCGTTCGTTCGCCGTGTCGAGGCGGCATACGAATACATAATCGCGCGGGGCGCGAAAGGCGATGACACGCTGCGGCCGCCTCCGGTGAAATTTCTTTTTTACCGGTTCCGGTCCTTGCGCGCAGCTCGGAATCTCGTTTATGAATGGAATTCGCTTCTCTATCATTCCGGCGGGCTTCTTGCTCCTTATTTTCTTTAATCTACTACTTCCGGCGAGCATTAGCCTCCGCGGCGTCGGCTTTATTTATGTTTTTGTCGGCGGAGTTAGGAAACACATTTGATAACCACACGGGTCTTTTTGCATATTTATAGAGGTATGTTAATTGTTCCGGATTAGAATGACGTGTTACTTTACGACCGAATATCAAAATGAGACTAAAAATGTTTCTCGACGAATTATTATGTGCATAAATATATCTATGATTTTTTAAATAATTTTTGAACGAAATTAAATCGTAGAGAAATAATCCATCAAATTGCATGTGCTTGTAGAATCCTTTAATGTGCTATAAATTCAATAATTTGAACAATAATCTCAGCATTTTTTTTCTACAAAAGTACTACTAAAAATATGAATTTTTATTATGTCGAAACGAAAGAATTTATTTTCACTATTTTGGTATCTCCTGCAAATGCTTCTACTACAAACTGAATACGTCCACCTGACATGATCGGAAGAGTAATTTTTGAAAAATCAAATTCCGCATCCTGTACTTCATAGTTGCCCTATAAAATCATTAAATTAAAAAAATAAGCAGTCTCTGTATTTTAGAATTGTTATATTTTAAATAAATACCTTTTTCGGAGGACAATCAGTTATACCGAGAGGTTTGACCGCTATATAAAAAAAGATTTCCGCTTTTCTGTCACCGCAAAGGTTACTTTTGAACGATAAACCAGTTGGAATATCGTGCCCGAAAGCTCGCGTTGAAGCTGCTACTTGAATCTGTATATATATTAATAATAAATAAAGTAACAAACGCTTGTAAAGTATTTAATATTTTCTAATTGTAAATTGGAGAAACCAATATGCTATAATATACTTCACTGTTTAAGTAAGCAAACAATGACTTTTAATGAAATTTTTACTTACAGTAATGTCGCTTGGTAAGTCTTTGATAATGTCTATACGTGCACTCACAGTAGCCACATTGTTTTTGGAACCCAGAGTTACATTAAATGTTTTCATATCAATATAATCGGGATTTAGGTAGTCAATATCAATATCGTCCAAAGATAGAGCATTTACAATCTAAAGGTATAACAATTATAATTCACGCAGTAATAACAACTAAAACGAAGTGTTTTAGAATAAAATAATAAGTTTTTAAAGGTACTCACTTTCAAATTTGAATGCAGCAGTAGAGACAGAATCAGTAGAAACATTGAATTATAACTTTTCAAGCCCATATCGACGATAAATTCAATTTATATTAAATTTTTTAAGAGTGAGTTTCAAAGTTACTGGATTTTAGTGATAGTGACCTTACGCCAGCAGTTCGCAAAAAGTGTACGTCCAAAAATGCAACTGAAGCGCAAGTACTCTATTTATACCGTGTAATCAAGGCTGTGAATGCAATAAATAAAATATCGTCCAGTAAATCTCAATTCCGGTTCATGATAACTTTAAAATCTGACATTAACAATGTATCATAAAAACTGGACAATAAGCTTCTGAGCCAAGCTGAACAATAAGCTAATTTTCGGTGATTTATTAAAATTTATCGTTAATAACATTGCTACAATAATAAACAGTATTGTTAGTTCATGAAATAAATGTTGTTACTATCACACAATACTGTGTGATTTAATTTACTCTTATATAACCATACAAATTATCTAAGAAAAGAAAATTTAGACTGATACCAAATTTAACTAAATAAACAATACAATTGATTACAAAAGAATTAATCATTGTTTTTTAATATAAACTTTTTCTTTAAATTACATTATAAAAATTAACTTAATAACTAATTTTGCAAATGATACAAGTTAAGCAAGTGCAGTAATACCTTCAATTTTATAATTTCACCTAATAAAAAAAATCGTGTTATACACGTCGATACAAAAATCGAGAATCGCTTCCTCTTTCTCGAACAACCGAAAATTGCAAACGCGTAGCCTCATCATCCCGATTAGATCGTTCGCACCTCGAGATAAAGTCCGTATAATTCCCGCGTGCCCTAAGAAAAATCTCAGGAAAGAACCGCAAGACACCTCGGCACACCCCGCAAGATCGATCCTCGATCGGCGATCGCCGTCCGATACACAGCCGCCGATGACAGGCTGCGTCGGTCGAGTTCGCACGGGGAATACGTGACGCGCGAGCGATCGACTTATTATCTCCCGGCACCGAATCGAGCGGCCCACCTAGATAAGGTTCAACGAGCCGCGGCTCTGACCTCGCCCGCGCGTCACCTCCCCATTGTTTTCGGCCCGGCAACGGCTTCATTTCTCGACGCCTCTTCTTTCGTTATTACTCCTTTTTTTACTTCAACGCTTCGCCGGGGACTCGGGTCGTTTCGCGCGAGATTTACGAGGCGACCCGCGAGTTTGACTGATGGGAATTGATCGTTACACGCTGAAGAAATTTCTGAGACCGGGCGATGATTTATTCGATTACCTCGTCGACGGTGTACACACCGAGCCTTTTTTTCGCTCTAGTCGCCCGTTGAGAAACTTCCGATGCCTCGGTGCAATTTTTTGACCGGCGTGACCGGGCAGCGTGACTCCCTGTTTTTTTTTTCGCCTGGAAATTAGAGGTTGCAGCTTGGGAATTTTGGCCGAGAGCAGATTGTCTCGGCCGGTGGTGAAACGTTGGAATATTTTGGACGGGGAAAGGTGATAAATCGCTCGCTCCTTGGTTTTCGAAAGAAAAGGAAAATTGCAACACTCGTGCGAGTGCCGTTGGAAAAATCGTTATTAAATACTGCTCGCCGGCGTCATTAAGTTACTTTCTCTCTTAACACGACAAGCAACAAATTGAACCAAGTAGGCGATAAATTACAGCCAACTTATACATTGTTCAAACGCAGTTTCTACAAGTGCACTTCTGCTGGTAAACTTAACCACTCGGATAAATCGACAAGCAAAAGGGCAGCGATTGCAAATTTCGCGTTCATAAATATTAATTAACGCGACGCTAAAAGCGCGCGAAGCCGAAAATTTCATAAACGCAATGTCCACCTCAAGAAAGTAGCCCCCGCTATTTTCTAGTCCACTACAGCCGATTTGCATGCGGGCACATAAGAAATGCCGGGAGCGTGCGCGCGACCGTGAAAAGCCTCCCGGTCTCTCCTAGTTTCTGAAAAAGAAGTACGGAACGATCGCGAAATACCGAATTCGCCACGCTCCGAGGCACCGAGTACAATGCACGCACCTGCCGCCCGAGTGGAAATTGAAATGCTCCGCTCATATCGGCCGGCCCCGTTAAACTTATTCTAAAACGCGGCGGCTGCTGCTTCGGGTCAGTGTGCCAACGCGTGATTTTTTTTTCTCTCTCTCTCCCGCTCGGCCGGGGCAGCTCCCGATAAGCCGCGCGTAACTTGGACGCCACTGCCGCGCGCTGATAGCCTAGAAAGCGCGGCGGTGATAACGGCCGGTAGGAGCGAGCGCGGCCGCTCCGGTTCTTAAGGAGTGCATTTGGAAAATTGCCGCGGTTTTACTGCGCGCGCAGGAGAGCGGGTTTTCAAGTGAGGTTGGTTGCGCGGAATTACTGGAATCGATTTGCATGATATTCATGGGATGAGAATCGGTTTTTTTTATACTGAGAAAAAAATTTAGTAAAAAGTACTGTAATGTATGGGACTGTGGTCAGAGACTTACGTTTTGATTAAAAGTTACTGTACTCTCTAGTAAAATTTTAAAAAATTTAGGATAATTGCGATAGTTTCCAGTAATATTTAAAATAGTGTCTAGTATAATTTTTTATAATTATAGAATATTTTACTGTACCGTATACACTGAGAGAAGGGTCTGATAAAAATTATTATTTTTCTAGTAATCTTGGGAATCAAGTGATCTGATTGGTAAAAATTACGACTTATAATAAGTCATTTTATTCAAAGATTACTAACAACATAAGAATTTAAAAAAAAAACTTAGAGTAATTTTTATTGAACTATGCTCTCCGTGTAGTTTTTGGCTATAATTATTTTTAGTTATAGTCTATAGTAATTTTTTTGACAGTATAACAATTTTTACTAGATTTTTTTCTCAATGTATGCGCGCCGAGTCTACACGTCGCTGGTTGTTAAATTTGGATGTTTCCGATTTCGTATTTTAATCAACTTGTGTTAGCTTCGCTACGACATTATTATTCTCTTGTTATGTGACTGCCGCGAGTATCGCTTTTTTCGGCGTTGACGTTTCTTTTTTCATTTCGTTCTTTTTTTGTGTGCGCGAAAGTGTGTCAGATTACCGGGGAAGAGGATGGATGAATGACTTTTGGCGTCTTTAATTTAGAGCTATCGGGGAGATCGGGTTTGTACGTGTCAAATTATCGATTACAGGATCTACTTCCGATAAACACAATTAATCAAATTTAAATCTGCTTGGAAGAAAAATGAAAAAAGAGGATGACTCATACTTTTTTGTGTTATACGTAGGTAGAAATAAAAATAAAAATGAAACAATTATTACATATTTTTGCTATTTCTATTTTTACATCGATGACGACAATAAAAACAATATAATCCAACAATATTTATTTATTTTATTAGTAAACGAGATTTAGCCCTTGAATATATACCTATAATTAAAACATGACTATAAAGTAAATAACAATTAATATTATTTTATAATATATTTATGCACGTATCTATAGCTCAAACTAAGATTGTTTATTTTACAATAAGATTAATTCGGATTTATATTATGAAGATGATTCAGTTTCAGGAATTCATGATTCACCGTGAATTATTACAACCGATCCATTTTCCAAAATCACAGACGAATTATTTTTTTTAATTTTCCAGAACACGTGTCACATTTTGTCGAGCTTAGTGCCTAAGTGGCTACTGTAGTATTGTGCGGGACAGGCAATTTTTCATTACAGCTCTATTAAGGATTGGTACCACCTTAAGTAGTATGTCACACTTTCTTAGGCTATTCATTTGAATATCATACAGATTATCATACATCATAAAGGTGATGCTCAAAAGGGCCAGCGTAACCGGTTAATGTAAATAAATAGATGTTTAAATAAATAAAATCACGCTTCTTACTGTAATACGTAGAGTACAAAAAACTCATTTATTTTACAAGAGAATATACAAATCTAAGCCACCTGCCAAATTAAAACATCGAATTCTCTGTACCGCTTCTGCACTTCGTTTATTTAATCTTATTTCCCACAGTAAAAATCCTCGAATATCCGAGATCCCTATCCGATTAAAACTTGAATCTTCCGCACCCCGACCTATGACCGATCGGCTGAGCGCAGGGCGTAGGCGGTGTACCGGTCTAATCGCGGACTCGACGAAAACCCACGCGGCTGCCCATCCTGCCCCCGGCGCGTGCTCAATGACGGCGCGAGTTTCTCCGCGTTATACCGATGGGAAAACGTCCGTGAGCACCGGTGATTCGCGTAGGATGAACAGATGCGCTGATAAGAGCACTGTATCTAATAGGAGATTGCTATGAGTTACGGACCCCGTAAATCGCCGATCGCAGCGCTAAAAGCCGGTGAATGAGATGCTTATTTAGGTGCACGCATTTTTGACCCATTCGTAACGGGTATAGGTCATACGTTACGATGAAATTAAATGTACACAAAAAAATCTTCGTGCACTTATAATTTTCAAACTCCCCTCCAGTTTATCCTTCATATCTTATCGTTTAATTAGCAAAAGCGATACATTTCGAAGTGTTGCTTATGTTTACGCAAAAAAAGGATCCAATTAATCAAGATATTTCTTCAGCCAATCTTCATCAATCAAGATTTCGCGCGAACGCGCAAAATAAAGGAACGTGACATTAATTCTTAAAATTTCTCAGACGCTGCAATTAGAAAGTTTTAATCACAAGTGCAGCTCAAATTGTTAACTATGCAACTTAACCTGAAAATCCTCCTCGAATGTGTGTTAGCGTACAAAAGTGGAATTTCACGCGAGTCTGCGATAAACGCCGATTGATCTCGTAATCCCGAGAAGGATAGACAGAGAGAAGAAAAGAGAGAGACGAAGAATCAGAGGAACAGCATGAGACGGCGAAATTTTCTTTCTCCAAAGCGCAGCCATGCATGGTGGCGATGAAATTGTACGCGGAGATTTATGGGGCTCTTTGCACCCGGTGTTATACGCGCGGCGCGTCTCTATAACTCGCCGGTACTGCGGTGCCTCGCGCGCCCGCGCTAACACGTGTATTACTGTAAATAGATTGGGTATAAGGTAGGCTAGCCTCGACCTTTCTTCGTGCTTCCCTCCCGCGAGGGATGAATTTACTGGCGGGTCCGGCTTTTATCTATATTGAATCGGTTCGATAAGATTGTGCAGCTTCTTATTTTATCAATTTATCGAGGTGATTGCGATTGCAACGAATTGCCGAGGTTTTTTGTCGGGGAGAGCTGAAAAATTATTTTTTCCGAGACTACTGTTTTATCTCCGTTCTTTATACCGATTCGTCTTGAAGCTAAATGAAGTAGTTACGATGTAAAAGTGATGAGTAATGAAATACAATTTTTTGCGATGTACATGTGGGTCATACAAGAGAAAAATGTTCCCGACGGTATGAAGGTTCTGTACGAGACGTGCTGCATCTCTGTTAGTTTGCTAACAGTTTCGATAATATACAACCCATTCCTAAAGCTTTTTCTTAGGTGAGATCCTCGTTACCGTCGTAAAATCTATTCAATTTCCAATGGTTTATGTTAAAATAAATTTCATATGAATTTCCATTTACTTTCAAAATAAATATGTGCCGTTTAAGACACTGGAGAGGCTGGGCGTTGAAATTTTTCCAATTGCAAGACACGAACAATTAAGCAGGATACTTGGTTTTCACTTGCGTCGTAAGGCACGTAAGACAATGCAAGTGAAACTTATCGTCGCTTTAAATTTAGCTTAATCATCGGCAAAACAACGGAAACTTATAAAATACTCCGTCTCGACACTCGCGATTAATCAAACGATCCCACAAAACAGCACAAGTCACATTTTGCCGATTAATTAAAACACGAAAAAAAGTCTCGTTCGCACGAGCCTCCAGCTAGTCTAAATTTATCTCCGCGAGCTTGCACAAACGGGGAGTCGTCTCAGCGCAATATTTTCGACCGATTTCTCACGCTGCGTAAGAAAAAAAAATAAAGACTCGAGACACTCCCCGTTTAGTCCATAAATAAGCATCTTCATCAAATAAACGCCGTTTCCCTACCTCCTCAAAAAAGCGACTCCCGGGAATTCGGTTTCACTTCCACAGCGACGGATAATGGACACCCGTCCAGAGACTAGGCCAGATCTGATTCCTGGTATACGCGTTGTCTTTTGTTACAGTTGAAACGCCCGGTTTTGTCCAGTAATTAACGTAGGTCACCGACTGGTCGATTTTTTAAGATTTTCTTAAAATGGTTAGCTACAAGTTAATTTAATGTACACATTGCAGTATCTCAGAATAAGTGCGTTATCAAGTTCCAAAGCTTCAGCTTAAATACAATTCCAATGCTGACTCTAAGTGAAAAAAGAGCTTTTTATCTGAAGAATTATATGTTGATATTTTAAAAAAAACTAACGTAAGACGCACATAAGTACAAAAAAACATGTACAAGCAACTAATTTCAAGGGCATCTTTTGTTGCTTTTCACTTGTAAGCTTGTAAGATTGTTAGCACATTTATATCAACCTATACCACAGTAAGCTTTTCTCACATCATTACGTTTTCTTAAATTTTATTCTTACACACATTAACACACAACCACAAACTACCTTTAACAAGTGTCTAAAAAAAAACCTCAAGTCGACTCAACAAAGTCGCTCGCCGCATCACCCGCCGGTAAGCTCACACCTCGATAAAAGAAACCACGAGGCATACTTTCCGCTTCTTTTAACGAACCATTTCTCCCGCGGGATTCGCGCTTGAAATTCAACACTTGTCCGTGCGCGGTGACATCGAAATAAACAATTATCCCCGGCGTGTCTCGCCGTCGATCTTACGAGCCGGTGCGCGGAGGCGAAAGGCCGCGGCGTGAATGGGATCACGTGCTGCGCCCGATTACGCATGCACAGGAGCGAGGAAACGCGGCCGTAGGCGCTCTACTCGCGGCGCGTGACGCACTCGGCGGTACCGCAATTACGCGAGGTGGGCCCTTATCGCGTGTAGGTGCACTCGCCGTGACTCAGGGGGACTTCGGCGCAGGTTGATCTCACCCTGCGAAAGTGCGACGACCATTGCTATTCCGATGGCGTAGCGCAGCCGCGAAGTGGCTTCCTGTGTGGTTTGTTAGGGGAATTTTTTGAATTTTTGCGTCTTTTGTCATTCGTTAATAAATTCGATGTGGAAGAAATTTTGGTAAAGACTGTACCGTCGCTCCCTGTACGAAGACTGGTGCAGGTCAAAAAAGACCTACTTTAATTTGTCATTTTTAAAGACCTAGATTGAAGTAAACTATTTCAGAACCTGATAAATTTATTTTACTCTTTTACTCTAAAACAGAAATTAAAATGGGTCATTTTGAGATGTGCTATGCAGTCTTCTTAGTAAGTGACTGTATATGAGAATAAAAAAAATTGTCTGATTTGTATGACGCATTTACTTAATGTAATTAAGCGCAATAGTATTTGTATTCGGAAACTTTTTTTTCCTTTTTTGCTTTTCGTAATATTTAAAGAGTGAAGATAACGTATTTTTTTCTTATGTAAATTTCACCTGTCATTCATGAATAATGTTGCTCGAAACCGTTACTTTATCATCAAGCGTAACACTGATATAAATAACTGCATAATAACTTGTCATAAATTTATACTTATCATTAGTAAGAAAAAACAACGCGTTTCTATTTATCTTTTTTATACAGACTTGCAGGTTTAACAACGTAAATTCGTATAAAAATTTTGATGAATATGTTACGTATTTATGAAGAATTAGTCTACATTAGATCGTAACTGCTGAAACTAAATAATAAAATTATAGTTCAATTAATCACCAGCATTATTTAATAACTCATAGGCTAGCATATCTTTGAATATAATTTGGTAACACTAGACTGGCTGTTCGATGTACCTATATGTGCAATGTAATTTACGAGAGATTCATGACCTAAACTTATTATGCGGTATATAGTTAAACTTATGTGAATATATGTGAATATAAACAATGTTAATAGGAAAAGTATTCCAAAAGTTTTTTTTAATCTGTTAGGGGATGCATAAATGTATGTAATAACTTGCAATATACTTCGAAGCTTCTGATAAGTTATAGTGGGTTTCACGCTCGCAGAACCATTGACCTGATTACTGTTGATGTAGCAGCATGCAATATTTTATTTAAAAAAAATGAAAAAAATTTAGAATTTAATGAGTAAATTGTAATAGATACTTTGAATTAAAATGAAAATAATTTCATCATCTATGTAAAACTAATTGTAAAATTTTTTCCAAAACTTCAATAAACCGCGCATGTTCATTATCTTGACTATTCACGGTGCAAAATACACTTTAAAAAAAAAGAATTTAAATGTTAATAAATACGTCGAATAAAACAAGGCTAATCCAATATCTGCATTTCGAAACTGTCTAACAATTCCGCATAAAAAAGACATAAAAATGTCCGCGTCCATTACCATCGCTCGCATCGTCACGGTAACCACGCGCACTCGGCGCAATAAAACGAGCAGCACGAAAAAGACATTCGAGCACGAAGCCACCTCAGTGGACAAAAGTCCGAGATCTAACAAACAAGTAAAAAAAAAAAGTAAGAGTATCCGACTAGCCTTATAAAGAGGAATTCATTAAAATTACTGGAACGCAAGTATGTAGAAGGAAAGATCCGAGAATAAAAATAAAAGAAAAAAAAAACTGGAATCGTAAGTGAAGCAGAGAAAGGTGAAGGAGATAAGAGGAAGAGTGGAAGAGCCGGGCCGATCGAGCGTGTGCGTAAAGGCCGCGGGAGGCGGAGGAGGGAGAGGAGGCGGCGGGCAAGCGGTTTAAATAGGCATATAACGGGTCTCTCCCGTGGAGTAGGTCGATGCGTGCAGCAGTTGACACCGATTAGGACACCTCGGGAAAAACGCATGTATATCAAAAATCGACGTCCACCTCGGGTGGTCCCAGCGGCGATTCCAACCGAATCTATATACATACACTCGTGAGAATAGTCGGCGATTTTTTTTGTCGCCGATGGGAGAGGCGCGCGCGTAATGCGATGGAAGAATTTTAATTGCGCGGTTAATTAATTTAAGTCCGCTCGGTCTTATTTGCGAGGTGGGAATCTGGTCGCTCGATTTATCGAGTGGCAAACATTTCTAATGATCCTCCGGGTTAGTCCGGCGAGAATCTAGTGGCGAAGATCGAGGATGGGAGATTTTTATCCGAGAAATTTTTCACTCGGGCAATTAGCATACAGGTGTTTGGAAAATGTTAAATACGCAGTTCTTTCGATCTTTCTTTAGTTATTTTTTTAAACAAATTGAGGATACTGCGTATTGATGTTTCAAAGCCGTCTCCTTTTTCTTTGAGTCGTAAAAATATTTCACACTTCATCCCAATCACCTTCAATCCTAATCAAAATTAATAGCAGTATTGAAATCACAAGTAAAATGTGTCAAGTAGCCTGTTTATAAAAATCACAATATTTATTTTAAAATTAAAATCGCAGAAAAATACCTCGAGTATGAACATAATAATCAAGTGGTCTTCGAACGTAATGCAATCCTCAGCGGTGTGTTACGATATCCCTGGTTACGATAGAATATGATTTTTTGGTGAAAGTTCGTACTTCTTTGAGGAAAACCCTATATACTTCCCGCTTTTTCGTTGATTTCGGAAAATTTGTCAAACTGGAGGATATAATTTATCTTATCAGCTTTCTAGTCAAAATATTACGAAATAAACGGATGCTGTAACTTCGCTATGGTGAAAATGCTTTTACATTCAAATTCTCAAGTTAGTTTTATTTTTATTCTAGTTTTTAAAAAATTCATATTTACTGTTTAACAGTTAGCAAACTGAAGAATCAGATACTTTTTTGTGAAAAAATTTTTTTTGAATTACAAATTAATTAATAACGACTTGTGATATACTACATTACCTTCTCCATATTTTAAACCAATCATATTTTTCGCACAAATTAAAATTTCTATCAATGTACGAGAAAATATTGCTGATTCAAACGTCTTAAATTAAAACAAACGACACGATGTCAATACCCCACAGAGAATAGACATAATTTTCTAGCTTAAATTGAAAAAAAAAATAGTCGAACGCTAAAAAAGTGAATGCGTATGAATTTTAAAAAAATTCTGGAAATTCTTCGAATGAATTACTTCGATCGATCACGATTAATATGAGATTGAGACGTTTTAGTCATCTCATGAATATTCATCATTTTTCGCACTGCCTTAAAAAAGATTCCTCATAAACACCTGTTGGCGTTCTCCTTATAATCACTTTATAAACACGATTTCGCGGCCGATGCGTTTTTGGGGACAAAATTGAGGCGCGAAAGTAATGTCTTTCGGAACATTTCAAAAGTATTGGAGCTATTTACATGGCGATAGCATTAAATTGATTCGCTAATCGTTTTCGCATTTTAAGCGAACACCGATTTGCTTTTTCATAAATCTTTAGGTACCAATTTACGATTTGTTGAAATTGCCACTTTCGTGAATCGCGTTTACTTTAGCCGGCCTTTCCAACAATTTTGCAATGCCTTTTCATAGCTTTCGCATGAAATTCTTAGGTGTACTGTGTAATCTTACATAAGTAAAATAATAATAAAAAACTGTAAATTAATATGTAATAAATAAAGTGAAGATTCTATTTAGTTACCTACGTATATCAAAATGTTGATGAGATCAGATCTAATGTTCTAATTATATTTTAAAAAGAAGACTATATATTAATATATTCACTAGAAAAGTAAAGATTCTTTTATTTCTTTACAAATACACGAAAATGATGAGTATAAAATCTATCATGTGCTAATTCTGTTTTACATCCGTAAATTAATATTCAATGAATGAAGTCAGCATCAGATCGAATGATCTAATTTTATTTTAAAAAATCTATAAATTAATCTTCCATAGATATAGTGAGTATATCAATAAATACAGTAGTAAGATCCTTTAATCACTTATATGAAAACGATGAGCAACAGAACAAAATGCTCTTCAAATATCCCAAATAGAGAAGTATCCTAAAGAAGTATCGTCTTATTCGAGCGATAAATACCGAGGTACCATACAACAACAATAAATATCATTGAACACTAAACATTTTATTTCCACTTTATAATACTTCCCGGCGGATAAAAGGAGAATAACCGCCGAGGAAGGCGCAATTAATTCGGTATTCCGCTAATGCAGCGTAATTGTTGCAGCTAATATGGAAAATCTTAATTTGAATTGCCGGCGAAATAAGCGAGCGCCGGTGCGCATTATCAGCGGCATCCGATACGGCCGTGGCACCGTACGGGCCCCCACTACGCGCCGATGAAAAGTAATTGCCTCTTCCGCTTATTACACGTGTTACCTCGCATTCTCCTTTTGCTCCTTGAGCCCCGTCGAAGATAACGATATTGCGCTAATAAATATCTCGGACGGAGTGGGGGACGACCCGCGCGCAAGCCCATCTGATAACTAGGTGAACACGAAAAAAATTTCGCCCCGCCGGTTATTTATTTTATTCGTACGTAAGTACCGTACGGTACCTGGCTGCCGCTGCTTCGGAAAAATAATAAACCGACGCCGCTTCTTCCGTAACGCGATCGTCCGCTACGGGATTTGTGTACGCTTCGGAGAAACAATGAGCGAGAATATCGTAATGAACTGGGTGGGTTTGCGAAGACGATATGCGTAAATTGCGGTGACAAGCGGGAAAGTCTGCTTTGTTGGATTCGCTACTTATCAGGTGCTCCTTTTTTGTTCGGTGTGTTTTTCAAGGATTTTAAATGTTTTAATGAAACTGTGGGAACAAATTGATTATGTACTTATTCATTGCAGAGTAATGAAAAGTAATATGTACTTATTGGTTTTTATCTCAAGTTATACGTTTTTTTTTTAATATTTATGGATGAAGTTTATTTTGGGCATCAAATTTTGAAGTTATTTGGCTCGCGAAATGACTCGAGCATGACTTCTAAGACAACTGGAGTCTCTTCATGAATACCACCAGGTGGACTCTGAATTGGAAGCTTCCCATTAGTGAATCTGCTGTCTTAGTTTTATACAAGCTACGTTTCTACCTGAATGGTTAGATGCTATAGAAAACTATTAGTGCTCTAATATTTACTATAATCATATTGTGATTGGTTATAAAATAATGATCTGCTCATTGACAAAAATCAATGGAATTCTCGTAATAATTGCAATTAAATGTCAATAAAATTTGAATGATTCATCCCTGTTATTTTCTAATCTTCTTCGTCTGTGCTAATATGCTACTATTATCCGAATTAACGACATTGAATTTAGTAGCCTCAAATAATCTACAACACCTAATTTATCAAAAATATTAATATTTCTCTCGCGTCAATGCAAAAAAGGTGCTTTTCACCGTGCAGCATCCATAAAACGTAAAAATAAACACAGTCGCTAGTAAACCTCCGAACCTCACGGGAGCGCGTCGCGCGCTCGCTACTTTCGCAGCGGTCGAGTCATCGCGAATAAAGCACCGCGACGAGAATGCCTCTTATCGGGGGGGTACCACGGCGGGTGCCTCGTACCCGCGCGACAAGAAAGTCCACATATCGCCTGGGCCGTGACCAGCGACGCGCGGCGAGAGACGGGTCACGGGGACGCGCGAGAGAGGAGGTTTCCAAATGGCCCCGTCGCTCGATTAGAAGCGGGGCTTATCGCCGCCGCGGCTTTCTCGCTTATGGCGATCCGCTCGAGGGGGACCTCTTCTCATCGCGCGCGCGCGCCTGCAGCCGGACTTTTTAAGTGCGTAAGTTATGTCGGCTTTCTGCGGCCCTCCGGTCTTCACCGATCCAGTGCTCTAATGGTTTTTTGACAAGGATGAGACGAGCCCGCGCTTTAGTGAGATGCGCTTTTTTTATTTAGAGGCGCTCGCTCTTGTTTATATGTTGGGGATAATGATAATCGGTATGAAAGTTTAGTTTTTGCTAAAAGGGGATGATGGAGAGGTACTTTGAAGCAAAAAAATTTGTTTGTTTTATATAAAGATAATTTTAAATTTCTAGTGAGTTAAAAGGACATTTCATTTTTTAGGAGGATCATGCTTTTCTACAAAATTAGATCTAATTGAGTGATCAAGTTTACTTCGAGCGATACGATGTTTAAGCGTTTATTTTATTATTACTGACGGTGCCCCTCATTCGCTGAAGCTTGCAACCTGTCTTTCAATATTACTAAAATAAATGGAAGACGTTTCACTTAAACAAGTTAATATTTCATTTATTCAAATTTACATAAGCGATGGATCAAAATATTTCATCAGATTCTTATTAAAAATTAGAAACATTTTTATCCAAAAAAAGTACTCTGAAAATGTGGAAGCAAGCCAATCAAACTTCAAGTGACTCGGTTTTTTTGAAATGTAATTGTTAACTCGAATGTTAAAAATACGAAACATTTTAAAAAGAGTACCTACTCTCTTTCAATAAAACGCTAAAAAAAGCTTAATTCCTTGAAGAAAAGATACCACACCTCGGCGAGGCAAATTTTCCAAGGCACAACGTACTGTGAAAACCGTAAGATTTGAAGCATTCCAAGCTCGCTCATCAGCCGGCCTCGCAGTTAAGGTTACTAAAAACCTAAGCATCCACTCCGCGATCCTCTTGAAATTTACGAAGAAAATCGCGGCGCGTCATCGGGTCTCGCTCAACCCGCCGGCGGCCCTCGCTCTCCTAAGCCCGAGTAACGGTGGTAATCGGCCGTCGGAGCATTTGGCTAATTCAAAAGTTCGCCGAAACGCCGCGGCCCATTGTACCGTCCGAAGGAGAGCGAGCGATCGCTGGGGCTGTTCACGTGCGCTTAACGAGGCGAGCGGCGATTCTCGCGGGGCTGAGCGCGAAAGGAGCCGCGCGTCGCCTCCGGGAACGTCTGCAAGATGCCGCGATGCGGAAGAGGAGAGCCCCGGCCGGCAACTGTTGCCGCCGCCGTTACTAAGCGAGGCGAGCGCGTCGTTAATATGGAAAACGCACCGGTGCATCGCCACGGAGTGCTCTGATTTTTCGGAGTTCTGCACTTTTCAATTTTTCTTTTTTAATTTACATGCGCGATTTTCGCGTTTTTGTGGTCTGAAAAGCGGCAGGAAGCTACTTCTTTTTGGACTAGAGGAATTTGAACTGTAGTAGGGCGTTAAATAGTACCGATCAGAGATATTCTTTACTTTTATTATCTAAACACACTATGCACCTAAGAAGTAAAAATAAGAATGTATTAGATCGCATGGAATCAACAATAATCTTGGAATCTTTATTTACTCAGGGAATCAGTATAAAATGCATACCTCTTACTTCACGCCCTAGGGCGTAAAAGTCACTTTTACGTACACTATTCTAAAACTTCGTAAAGTCAAATAAATGAAACTTTAAGCGAAAGTAAAAACATGTATCACAAAAGATATCGCATGTACCTACCTACAATTGAATTAGTGGAAAACCACTAAAATTAGTGGAACTTGCTTGAATAGTGGATCACTTTTCACTATTTTGTAGTAGAATTCCACTAATTGTAGTGGCGTTTCACTAATTCAACTTCACACAGTACTATTTTGAATATTTTTAGAAGAAAGAGGAACGAATAAATAATTGGTGCGGTGACTGTGCTCGCGCTTTTTTCACCGATTCGAGAAAGGCGCTCGCGTTCGATTTCGACTGCACTTGAGCAAATAGACGGGCGGAGCTCGCGTGTCTTTGAGAAAGTTTTTTTTTTTTCCGCGCAAGCGAGCAATTGCAGACCGCGGAGGCAGGAAAAATGCGCGGGTATTTTTCGAAGTGCCGCGTGCATTTTCACTCGTCGGCGTGCGGCGGATGATGGGCGCTCGTAAAATCGAACAGGAAGAGAGTTTGAAAACAATCACGGCACCTGCAGACACGTTACCGCCGGGAACTCGAAATGCTGCCTCTTTGATGTTCTAATACGCTTCTGAGAACAGTTACCGGCTTGTTTCTTTATTTTCCGCTTTACTCCATTTTGCACGCAGTTATTGTGCAGCGCTAATCGTAACGGTAAAATTATAGTAATCGTTAAAAAAAAAAGAAGGTAAAATTTCCGCGCTGACCCGCTTCGCCGAGGTGTTTATAAAGGGTAGTAATTTTAACGGTAAGATTATAGTAATTGTTGCAATAATTGTATTTATACACACGCCGCGACGGGTAATTTTGGCAAAAATGAGGTTACGCATATATGAATCCGAATCGTCTACTTAACTAAATTAATAGTCGAATCAGATCGATCCCTACTACTTTTCCAGCTTTAAATGTTCGGGATACACGTTTATTCAGATTTTCTCTTGAATATTGGTTTTCAAAGTATTATGAGAAAATAAAAGTGTATATAAAACTCAATCAACCGTAAAATATAATAAACTAGCTTATAAATTACATTATAATTAAAAAGAATTTTCATGAAATTATTTCTTATTGTTTTATTTAATTAAACTTTTATTTAGAAGCCTAGCAAGTAAAATGCCTCTTCTTTACTGCTCGTACATACACGATAATCTTGTTATTTTTTAATCAACAATTAAATTAGCAAAACTTATTTAGACTTATCACACTTATTTCTTTCTTGAAATATAATAACTACTTTGTCTATCTAAAATGATAAATAAATATATGAATAATTCACGATCGTAAACTTAATAATGTAAAATGTTCAATTTAATCAATCTTTTAAACATTACTTTCCGATCACAAAGTAATGTTTAAACTAGATCTAGCGCAACGTCGGTATAATTGATTAACCCACCCTATCAGATGAACAACTCGGCGGGGCATTTTTAGCATCGCCGTTAAAACGGCAGCTAACAACGTCGTTCGAAATGCAAAGGCGCGTTTTTTTCGAAAATTTTCTATAAATCTCGGGCGAACGCACCATCGATCTATCCGACGTCGATCCCATGCGCCCGATAGACGGGGCATCCGCCGCGGCGGAACTCGTTTCCCGAGAATGCAAAATGACACCTCGCGCCGCGAAAAACGCGCATCTCCGCCGCGCGCAGAAATCGACCGTGGAAAGAGAGAGAGAAGAGAGAGAAAAGAGAGAGAGGAGAGAGAGGTGAAAAAAAGAGACGGTGGTGTAAAAACGAAAGTGCGGATCTCGATTTGCGGTCGCCCGCGAGGATGATCGCGCCTTCGGGCGGATCGAATTTCTCGCGGAGATACGTCCGAAATTGGCGGCGAGAGCCACGCCCTTTTGGATTTGCTTTGGGATTTTTCGCGGCGACGTAAGGATGGTACATACCTAGATGCTATCCTGAGGATCGTATCTCGCGCTTGAGTTAGGAGGTGTGGGAATGGTACTTAATTTCGACGAGGTACTTACTTATCTTACTTTAACTTTTTTAAGTACTTTCTTAATAGATGACGAAAAATTGTAGGTATTACTATTTGTTTCGTTACTTCACTGGTACAAGTTTTTTTTTGAACAGCCAATTAATTTTTTCACGTAAAAGTTCATCGTACGAATAATTTTTTTATCGCTGGATAATTTTATTATACTTTATACGCACATGATTATTTAATCAAGAAATTTTTGTCGAAAAATATTATTTTCCTTTTCAATAAATTACGCACTGTACGCACCTTCTTCCTTTAAATTGGACTCTTTACTGCCGTGCACACTTTTCGTAATACGGTCCGTCTTATCTCGATACTATTGCAATAATTCAACGGTGCTTTATGAAAATATTATCGCCGCTGGAGCTGAAGTCGAGTAGAAAAGAAATTCTTTCGTTTTGAAAATTGATACGCTTCTTCGCGCGCATTAACCCTTTGATTAAATCTTCAGACTCATTTTTGGAAAAGATGAAGCACCCGGTGCTCGTCGCTTACCGCCACTTAAAACCTTAATGCATTTGCCCGATAAGTTAACATCGTGAGTATGCGAACACTTCGGGACGTAAATTGAAACATTCCTTTACTAACTTACTAAGTATCCAGAAAATTTCGAATGGAAAAAATATAACTTCAGATGTATAAGTTGATTGCAATTATTGCAACTGTCTCGGTAAATTGAAGTAAGATTAAATGTAAAATAAAAATAATATATAAAGTTTAATGAATTTAAAGATGGACAGCAATCGAATAATCTTGTGATATTAAATTATTAAATTTAATGCAATTATTAAATGAAAGGATATTCGTAAGATCGAGTTTTGCAAACTCAATGACTTTAAATAAATTAAAAATTCTTTTTTTATCACTCCCTTTTTTTAATTTGTTTTTACTTCTTATATTGGATTTCTTGATAAAGCAACACTCTAAATCATTTCTTAAAGAACTTATACTATTTGTTTAAAGAATATAACAAAGTCGCACAAGTTTTTAGTGACATTTGATTGCTATGATTACAAGAATTTCATCGATTTTTTTAACGATTACGTACTTTTCTTTTTAAAATCCTTGTATTACATAAATTATAAAATTGTCTTGATTAGTAGTAGCATCAGTGTCTCTGAAAATAGCGGACAGCTTTTTTCGCTAGTGAGAAAACCAAGCAACAAAATAAAACCACTTGAAACCGTTCGAAGTTAAAATAAAAACATACGAACACAAATAGAATCCAGATGTTAAAATCCGAATTACCCGTTACTTCACACGCGCCTCGGTACAAAAATAAAACCATAAAAAAATACTTGTAAAACCAAAACAACCACATTTGTAATACAAATAAAAAAGAATTTCCGTAAGCCCGATCAGCCTGCACCTCCACCGCCAACTTTCTCCTCCACCAGTAGTAACATCCTCAACGTTCGGAAGTTCGTTCCGGTCTCCGCGCCACGCTCTCGCACACCAGCGCTAAAAAAAAAACGCCGTCTCACCGAAGGAGGAGAAGAAGCAGGGGGACGTCATCGCGAAGAATGCAGCGTCCGCGGGGACTCGCGCGCGCGTCAAGGTCGTCTTGGGCGTTAAATCCGACCTCGGCGAGTCGCGCACCGATAATAGAATGCGAAAAAGTCGCGCGAGGAAAAAGGGGGCTGCTGCCGCGCGCGGCTCTCCTTTTTAGCCGCGGGGGAAAAGCCGCGAGCGCATTCCGCGCGTGTGGCACTGCCTCGCGCGCGCATGAAATACGGATATAAGGGAGGGCAGCCGCGGCATTAACAAGGACGAGCCGCGGCTTCTGCGCGAGCAGTCCATCCTCGGAGGATTTGGGGGAAGGGGACGGGAAAATTGCCGCTGACCATGAGTTCGTGCGGTTTGTTACTGGGCGAGTGCGACGCTGAGAGGATTTATGTGTTATTGAGATTTTCTAAGATGATAAATAAATTGGTAAATTATTCCGGTGGTGAGGATTTTTGCCTTTTAGCGAAATGAAAAGTTGGACGCAAGGGGAAGTGGGTTGTTGTTTAGTGTGACGATGTATTCTGGTAAATCTTTGTATGTTAAATTTATTCATGTGAAAATAGGATTTCACGTATGATGAAATAGACACTGAAAAAAGTAATGGAGGAAAATTACTATAAATACTTAGTTACTTTAGTAATTTTTCCAATGTTTCTGAAATGCCTTCCATCTACGATAATTTATGCAAAATTTCCTATTTAATTTTCTCTGCGTACCATATGTCAAATGTCGTTTACATGTAAGTCAAAGCTTTAAAGTAGGGTATGTAACTATTCCAAGATTTAGAGAGTATGTTTTTATTAGGTGTTATTTCTGTAAGACGTAGAAATTTTAATTTTTATTTGAGATGTAGCACCAAAATATCGAGGGATCAAATTAACTAAAGACACTAGCGACCTTTTTTAGCAGGTCTTTTTCTTTAACAGAAAATTGTTAGTAATTAATAAAAAAAACCTTTTATTGAATCATCAACAATTCTTGTGATGTCATCTACTGTCAGACCATATGAGTTCAGGTGGATAGATCGACTTTCACGTAAACGATGTCTCATCACAGTCGTCTAGTAACTACTTAGAGGAAGGTGCATTTATATAACAAGCTTTCAATTAGAAACTGCATGATTTTCCAAAAATACAAAGAAGGCAATTAATATTCAAGAATTTGAACTAAATTAGCAAAATCATCGTTGCATGTACATAAAGTCAGCTATTTTGAGCATCTACCTCGATAGACTAAATATTCAACCTTCTGCGAGTGATAACTGAGCCAATCAATCCTCAAGTAGCTCAGCTTTTTTACAAAAATAGTGATTTTTTTAAATTTTTCCCACTTCTACATTGCGAGAATAAATTATGAACTATTTTTTTATATACCCATTATACTAACGATATTTTTAAGAATTTTTATGAAAACGCACGCAAAAATTTGTTTAGCACGCACAAGACACGCAGCCCGTTCACCCGAACCGCCGAGCGGCAAACGAGACCCGCGTCGACGGAAAAATCAGCGGCTATCCGCAGAAAAAGCGAGACGGCGCGTCCGCAGCTGCGAATTTGACGCGCCGTCGAGTCCCAAGGCAGGCGCAGCGCTGCACTTTACGCACGTCTCTTCTTTCGCTTCCTTCCTCCTCCCGCCGCTCGGCGCCTGCACCAAAATATTTCGGCTTTTTTATCGGCACCGCACGTTTTCTTCCGAGCCTTATTTACGCGCGCACCGCTGCGCTTCTTACAAACACAAGTGACTCGCTTTTTTCGTAAGCCGAGCGCGTGCTCCTGTTATCGGGCGCGCATCGCGATAAACCACCAGCCGCGTATCTTCGTCCCGGCGTGTCTTTTCTTTTTGACTAGACGTGAGAAATGAGTTTTGTGAGTTATTAGGGTTATTTTACATGCTGATTTTGCGGATGCCTCTCGTACGGTAACAGAGGAAGTTTGCGTTGTAAATAAGGGGACGATAAATTACAAATTTCGAAATTACTTGAGTAAGAGTAAATTTTCCAAATTAATTGTGAGTTAATCGCAAATGGAAAATTTCGTTGATATGAATGGGTTACAGTTATTTGCTTACTTCGAAAGAAAATTTCGTAATGAAGATGAAAGAAATTTTTGAGTTAATGCAATGGAAATTTACTATGAAACATAATGACACTGGATAAATACTATTTTCGAAAAATGTGTGCATATTTATCAAAAAATCTAATTATTTTTTTATTTTTGTGATTTAAATGATTATGGTTTTCCGAAAATATTTTTATTCTTTCTTATTTTCGTGAACATTTCGTGAGGTTATCTGATTTTGCATGAAAGATATTTACGAAAAAATCACATTTTGTTACTTATCATGGGTTGCTACTTCCGTATGGTCAATTGTTATTATTCAGCATGCGTTTTGAGGTGCATGTCTAAGTTACTTCGAAATAAAATATATAAATAAAATATATTTCGAAGGGAAAAATTGATATAAAAAATCGATTTTCAAAAAAGTTAATAAAAAAAGCAAACGATCCTTGGTTGCGAATATAATGGTTACATTAAATTTAAATAATTAAAACTAAACAATAATTGAATCCGTGAAAATCACTTATTGGCAGACATTTTTTATTCAGCTTTATTTCAGATTGTTTGTAACTAAATAACTAAAAATATTTACAAATTTATTATCTTCGAACAAAAAAAAGTTGCACACTTAATTAAATAGTATACCTTTGTTTATTTCGTTTCGCTACTGTTAAAACAATTTGGCAAAAATAGCACGAGTGATTGAAAGTTGGCGCACAGATAGAATGCAAGATAGCCAGTCAGTCTAATAAACTGACCTAAATACTTTGCCTTAACAGACGAAAAAATTATATTTGCAAAAAAGCTTAGAAACACGCACTACTACGCCGCTGAAAAGTTCTATGGCTTACAGTTACCCATTCGTCACAGTGTGCCCGGCGAGATTTATCATGTGCGTTTTATTTTATTTAAAACTTTAAGTTCACGCTGCATAACGGGTTTTCCGCGCGAGCTATTAACTTCTTATTTTAAGCATTATATTCACTTTCTGGTCGTTTTGCGTCGGTAAACAATAACGATACTTTGGCATTTTTTCCACTTACTTTACCGTCCCTATTGTTTGCAGAATTGTAGGTAGGCAGAACAAGAATTTCATTTGGTTGTTAATGAATACATTAACGCCAGATTTATTTATTAATTTTATTATCACGTTGTAATTTACATTCAATCAATTTCTCTTCCAGTCGAATTTTTTTACTCTGTAGCATTGCTTTGCTTGCACGAAGAAAACTGCTGAATTAAAAATTTCTACAGTCTTTATTAAAGCGAGGATGAATTAAAAAGATTAAAAAAACCGGTAGTAAGTTTTGCTAAAAATGGTTAAGTTTAATGTACACAAAAAAGAAATTTTGCAGAAATTACCAGAAAGCTCCTAAGTTTTCTAATAATATAGTAAATAGTAAATATTACCATACCCTTTATTACTTTTTACTACAAGACTACTATTATACAAAATTACTAAAACTTTGTAGTACTTTGTACTATCGACTGTAGAAACTCACTAAAAAGAAAATAGTAGATACTATAATTCTGATAACAATGACTATATTTAGGTTTACGTAAAACCAGCATATGACTTTTTTCTTAACGTAATTAAAATAAAATTTACTACAAATATTTTGAAATTTACTAGTCGCTATACTAATTTTTCTGATTTTGCGTGTTTATCCTAACTTTATTAAAATCTATACAAGTTATTAATTTTTAATGCAAATTTTCTCCTTGCGTAAACTAATAAAACAATTTTCGACACCAGCTCTCACCGTTCAAGCGACAAAGAATCCTGCACTTTCCGCGAAAAATCCACCTTAGCGCTTGTTTACCACTAATCCCGAAGCAGCAGGTCCCGGGAATTTCCAGCCGGTCGCAGCGCAATAAAATCGGCGGTAACTCATCCTCGTCCCGTCGCGCTTGCATGCAAACCGCGAACAATGATCCCCCGACTGCCGAAAGCGGCTCGGCCGGGTGGTAAATCAAAATTTTCTTATTCGCGTCGCGAGCGAAAAATCCATCGGCTCCGTGTATACGCTCGTCCCGCGCGAGATCGAGAGGCGGCGGCGGCGAAAAGTCGGCTGCGGGGCCCGACGCCGGCCGAAGTGGGCCCCCCTACCCGGTGCTCGCGCCGGCGCTGCGTGCACCTGTGCAGCCGCTCCCGGCCTCTCCACCTGCGGCGCGCGCTAGTTCGGGCCGCGATCGCGACCGGGACGGTTGCTCGCTCGCCTCCAGACCCACACGGCCGATTTGTACCCGCATCGTCATGACCGCCGCGAGCCACCCGTCGCGGTTCGTCTCGCGAGCAGTGCTACTCGTCGCGCGGGACTAGTCGATCCGTTGCGCTACTTTTTTATTTTACGAGTATATTCGTGTACATACTCGATTCGTAATTATTTTTTGTTTATTTACGTCGATCGAGCGGTGGGAGTGTTTCGATGTACATTTGACTGGTGCCGATTTTTCGGCGATTTCTTACTTTCGGGGGGAGAGAGGCGAGCCCAGCGGTGTGCGCGAATGCCGGCGCGAGTCGGCTGACGGACGAGGTGAAAGAGAAGGAGGAGGAGAGGCGAAAGTGCGCCGGGCGTAAAAGGGGAGCACGAGGACGATTTATCGGGCGCGACCCCGTGCCTGCCCGCCGAGATGGATACCGTTCTGGAGAAGATGGGCAAGATAAATCTGGTAATGTCCCGGTGCCTTCATCTTCTTTTTTTTCCTTCCCGAAGCGACACTGCTTCCTTCTTCTTTTTTTGGTGCCCGCGGAGATGTGTTTTATTCGTAACAGTTTTAAGTGTTTCGAGGTTATTATATTTTAAGGTTTCTGGGGCCCGATCGGGACGCGTGTGCGACCACTTTTTTTGCGGGTCCTCGATGCGTTTGGCATTGGGCGCATTTCTTCCTTTAATTTCATTTGCGAGGCTTAATTTGGCGCGCTTTGGAGGAAAAAAAGCTTATTTTATTCAGGTCATGTTTTACGGCGGGCCTGATGATAAGATAATTGTAAATTTGTATAATCAATTTAAAAAAGTTATTTAAAAAAGTTTTGTTACATCAAGTATTGCAGTGTCGTGTCTAATTTTATAGAAATCGACAGTAACTGTTAGATAATGGGTACACTTTAAATATCGTAAATCTGAAAGATAACAACACTGATCTTCTCTTGCTGATATGAAAGTCATTGTAAAATAAGTACTGTTGTATCTGCAATTTGTTTTCACTAATCTCTGCCGATTAATCTTTTATGTCGCTGTCACTAAAAATGCGATAAGTTTATTTTGCAAAGACTTGATAACACAGCAATTCGATTTACATTAATTTAAGGCGCAGTGAAATTAATTTTTGTTTATTGATTTATCGCGACTTCGCTACCACCGCGGCTTATTAATTCAAAAAACCCTGTTCATCAGAGCTTTAATTAAAAATGTATAAATTGCATCCAATAAATTCCTTTAATTCCTCGACGATAAAAAGAAATTGCTGTTTAGATATACATCCAAACGGTTCCCTTTTTAATTATCGCCGTAAATAGCAGTTTCTAATTTATTATTCAATTTAATTTAGATAAATTTACTAATTCCCCTGAAATGCTATTTTCTCACGTGAGTTAATTGCGCGACAGCAGTTGCGTACGCATAAACTGATATTAATCAAAATTTAGATAGTGTAACGACAGTACGTCCGACTCGTATTCCCCGGCATTCCAATCATTTTCAAGTCACATTTAAATTAAACATATTAAAGTAGTCGGGAGAAAGCAGCTGCCGAAATATTAGAATTTCCACAGCTTGGTTTTCCTCTTTTTCAAAAAACTTCAGTCAACATTTTTCTAAATTACCACTCGCCTTCCTCTCTCACGCCATTCTCAATTTTGAAATTTTAATACCATTTCATTTCGAGGATATGGTGAACTTTCTCATGAGGAAATATTTACCACCTCATTACAATTGTCAATAGCGCACTTTCTTCGGGGAAATATTTTGCAACGATGGACAGTCCAGCGTGAGAAACAAATGCTTACGGTAAAAAATTAAATGAATGTAACAAATGAAATTTATTTGTTCTCCAGTTCTACCTCAAAGATTTTGCATTCTCAGACTATAAAAAATAAAACGAGAAAATTTGTTATAAATTTCTTGGAGATGGTGATTAGACTTGAAACGATATAAGAAATCTTATACAAAATTCTGTAGGAAATATTATATGTTTATTAAAGAATTCCTATGCAAATTCTTATAAAAAGTTCCGTAGGGAAACCTATGTACAGGAAATCTTTTTGAAGAATTCTTATATAAAATCCTTGAAGAAATTTAGGAAATCTTACAGAAAATCCTATAGGAAAATATGTATCAAATTAAGAAAGAAAGCGTGTAAAAAATCCTGTAGGAAAACCTACAGAAAATCCTGAGGGATTCTTATCAGATTCTTAGAGAATTTTCTCTAGAATCCCTTAGGATTTCCTCCAGGATTCCGATAGGATTTCTATTAGGATATTTTCTGGCCAAATTAGGATTAATTTTTATAAAGGAATTTTGAAATAATTATACAAAATTGTGTTTTAAAAGTTGTAATTACTCTCGTACGTCTTACATCTCAAATAATTTAAAGTAAATTTTCGTATTTATTTTTCTCAGTTCAAAAGTAAACTTAAACAAATCTTCACACGTTTACAATTCAACATCTCTTATCGTACTTCTCCTTTATAAAACCATCTCAAGACGATTTGCGACTGCAGCCGATTATCGATTTTCGAGAGAAAAGAAAGCGAAGATGAAATAAACACGATCCCACACTGTCGACCTTATCGCGGCTCATCTAGCGTCCCCGGCGAGACGCGGCGGCGCCGGTCGATATGTCGGGCCGCGCCGATGGTCCCGCGCGCATATTATACCGATCGCGAGGCTGCGCGCGTACACCGCGCGTTATACACGTACACCGCGGGCAGCGCGTGCCACTTTCCGGCCAGCGCCGCTCGACTTTTCGTTTTGTTTTACTTTCTTCGGGCTGGCCAGCGACGGCCAAAAGTATCCCGGCCCCCGAGATCGAGCGGTCCCCATACCGCTACGCTTCACTTTTTCGCGACTCCAGCCTCGAGGAGGCAGGCTTTATGCCTTTATCCGATTTTACGCTTTATTAAATGGATATTACTGCGCTATTTGCTGGTTCGATGGAGACAATTGATAATTTTTTTATTGGGGATATTAAATATCGTTTTTTTTGCGAATTCATGAAAGATCGGTTTTAGATCGGTTTATAATAAATAGATCGGTAATGGGTTACTGTATAAATAATGTTGAAAAACTGTGGTGTAAAAATTATGTACAAAAGCCGTATTTTTTACAAAGATGATGTTAGTAATTTTATATTAAACGGGTTACTTCATTCGAGTTTTGTAAAAATAAAGTTTTTCTGTGTATGATTTAGATATTTTAGGATGTGGTTATAAAAAAGAAATTACATTTACGTACTTGATTTACTTAAAAAATTTTATGAAACATAATACTTAATTTCAACTTTTACAACAAATCCTCTACGTTATTATGACGAATAAAAATTTAGAAAATTCGTTTTCTTAACTTTCTTTGAACACACAAGACGTAAATTCGAAATTTAATACTTTTAGCTTGCGGTCCTTAGAGGCGCACGTGAGAGCCAGAGTGTTCAGTGTGGTATTAATGTTGTTGTTGCGGGCGTGTACACGAGTATTTGCACTTTTTCAGTTCAAGTGCACGGGTGAAAAGTTTCGATGCTTAGCGCTTGTTTTATTAGGTTAATGCAAGATTATACAGCTCCCATTCGCGGCTTTAAATATATGCACTACCGATGTTAACTGCGCTTGTAATTCACTCGTACCGAATGAAAGTTTACTTGATTTGATTGGAATTTTCAGGTCACTTACGCTATTAAGTTCGCGTAATTACAACGGAGAAAAGCCACTATTTTTTCGCGTTTAAGATAAATAGTTGCACTTCTCGTAATAAACGACTCGATAAAGCAATGAAAATTCGCTAATTTATGTTGAAACATTAACGTTTCATTAAAATAAGCACACACTCCATACATCGCGCGCACACGTACGAGCGGCGCACAAGCAACTATAAAATTATAATGCGAAATAATGACTTTCCAGAGTTTAATTGCGCCCGATCGAAATAGGCTGCAGCCTAAAAAACATGAAATTAAACGAGCGATGGAAAACGAGCGCCGCGCCGATATTTTCCCAGCGCTTTTCAGAAAAAGAAAAGCCAGCATTTTTCCTCGCCGTCGCGTGCCTCAATGTCGCTCCCCGACAAAAGCGTCGACTCCCATCGAACGGTACGTCCGAGCGAAATCGGAAAATCATCCGGCGTAAATGCAGCCGCCGCATGAAAAATATGCACGCTCACGCGATAAATCTCCGATTCCTTTTTTCCCCCGGTGTCCCCGGCTGGAAAATGGTCAAGGAAACGACGCACGAAGCGACGGAAAAACAGCGCGGCGAGATCGGCGCGGCCGATTTGTCATACTAATAGCTAGAGAATACGAAAGCGCCCGTAGCGCGAAAAGCTCGCGCTTTACTTTTACGGCTATTCCCAAGATTTCGCGATTGCTTTATGCAATTGTGCGCCGGGCTAATTGATCGCCCGGGATGTGAATGCAACCTCCGCGTGAGATTTTTTAACGGGTTCCGCAGGTCTGAACGGATGCAGTGATGCGCGGAAAATTTATAGCGGTCCGGTGGAATTCACTCGAGATGTAGGCATAGCGGATCCTATTTAAAGATACACAATTCTTGCGGTGTGATACGCTGAGGAAAATAAAATTTTGATAAAAATAATAGAGGAAAATTATTCATACCTTTGAATAGTCCACATTGATCAGCAAAATCATTTCTTCACCTTGCTACCGGACGTTAAAGTCACTTCATCATCTCAAAATTTGCTATAAATTATTTGATATGGAGGACACACTGGAAACCAATTTTTAGGAAATAGAAAAACTTGCCGTAATTGTGGTAATTTTTATAAAAAATTTGTTTTTTTTTTTTCAAAATTATGGTAATTTTACATTTTCAAGTCTGTCCACTACTTCCAAAAATTTATAGTAATTTTGTCTCTACTACTTGCTTCAGTAATATAAAAGTTTTGAGAAAGGATACTGAAGGGGAATGCCCTCTAAATTTCTTCCAGTGAAAATTTCACTGATTTCAAAACAGTTGCGCACTTATCACTATAAAATATAGTGAATTTTCACTGATTTACTGTAATAAGCGTTCAACTGTTTTGAAAATAGTGAAATCTTCGCTGATTCAAGTTTACCGAGAGGGTATTAATTTGAGGCGGTTGCGTTTGTCAAAGTTGATTTCTACAATTTGCAACTTTCTTTTATCGAGATAATTTTAGTACACTTAAACGTTTCACACCACGTGCGTACATGCGGTCGCACGAAGGAGGAAATTTAATATTGGATAAATTAACGCCTGCAGGCCAAATGTCATTAGCTATTATTTATTATTTATTAGTCCGCAAGTATGCTAGGGGGTCATTAATTTATAGGAGCCAATTTAATAAGCAATAAATGATAAATGAATAGTTTGTAAATAAATTGTGTATTTAATCAAACATTTTTATTTAAGATTTCTGATAGGAAAAAGATTTAAATAATTTCTATAATAAAATGAGATGATTTTAACATGTCTTATCATAACAACAATAAAATAATCTCATAATGCAATAGTTCGATTTAAGGGAAGAACTTTTCATTTTGTACATGAAGATTTTGTAATTCACTATAATAAAAATTCCTTTATGAACATTGCATTTTAACAATACCTTACAAGGAGAAAATTACAAAGGAAAATTTACTATAAATTGTTTGAGGTATGGAGGTTGTAATGGAAACATGAGAAACTAGAATAAAATAAAAGAATAATTATAATTCTGGAATAAATTACAATTTTTACAATAAAAATAATTGTAATTTTACCAAAATTTATGATAATTTGTATCACGCTTCTAGTCTGTCTTTCACCTCCAAGAATTATACTAAATTTACCTACATTATTTCTTTAAAAGGATAAACTTGAAGAAATTAAAAGTCCACATATTTCAATTAAATTTTGCAAGAGAACGAACGACAATTACGAAACTTTACAAGAAAACTTTTCAACTAATTAACAAAAGCACGACCAAAACAGCAGAAAAGCACGCGCGCGCGCCAATTTAAGCCCTACAAAGTGAATTAAATTCCTCGCAATCGTCCCATTACAAAAACACCTGCCGTTCGAGCGTCGCGCAATTATCAATCCCAACAATAAAATATAATCTTATTATCCAATCTCGTTCCGGTGCGCGTCGGGCATTCCGCGCGCACGAGGCGGACAGCCGCGAGCTCCCGCGGGGCCGCCGAGCGGGTCCTTCCCCGAGCGGAGGAAGCGCGTCGTCAAGGCCGCGGAGGATGGGGATAGGCTGCTGCCGCTCGCTCGTGGTGTTTACCTCCGGTGGTGGTTTTTTGCCGAGTCGCGGCGACGCGATTGCCTCGCGGTTATGCGAACCCGCCCGTCGGGTTTCCGCGACACGCGACTCCACACCGCGCGCTCGTTAAAAACCGGAGTCGACGTTTTTCCTCCCCTCCGCGCGGCAGACAGGCTATCGATCCGGCTAAAATAGATCGCTCGCTGGATTTTACGCGCTCCGGGCCCTTTTTGCGGGGGTCGCTGTGGGCGGTTCTGAAAGCTTCTTGGGACAAAAGTTATTTTAGATCTTTGCCTTGTACAAAAATTAACCATAAATTGGCTGGAATATGCATTTTCTGGTCAATTTATGATTAATTCTTTGATAGAGTAAGATAAAAAATTAACCATAATTGGCAGAATATGCATTTTCTGGCCATTTTATGGGTAATTCTTTTACAGCTAGTAATATTTTGTTTTTGTCGGTGAATTAGATTTTGGTATTTGTTGTAGATTAAGGTTTGTTTTATTCGAAATTTTTTTTATATGCGCTGGAATTTTAGTGATAAGTGCGCCTTTCGTTAGTAAATGTTGCGCAATTACATATATCATGATGTTCAACGATAAAAATACTAGAAACATGCAGAAACTTTATTATATAAGAAACATTTATAAAGAGCCATAACAAATTATATTTATACTTTTTTCACTGTTGTATTACTAATAAATTTCTTTTCTTTTTCTTTCAGGTAAGTCCATAACCAGTCAACATCTTTTCACGATAATTAATCCAATGGTCGGTAAGATTGTTAAAAAAAAAGCGCACTACCTATAACTAAAAAGAAAAAAGAACAAATAAGAAGATACACTCTCCCGTCAATTAAAACGGCAAAGCCACTCATTTATATTAATAAAATCAAATCATTAATTTATCAGATAATTAGATTCCTCTCAGAAGTGTCAACGACTTATCCCTGCTCGGAAACGCGCGCAGCCGCGTAACCCCACTCGGGATTACCTCCGCGCCAATTAACGACTCTGAAAAGTGCAAACAAACAAAAAATCCTTTTTTCCCCTCTTCAAATTGTACGATTATCCCGTGGAGACTTCGCAACCGGCGCCTCGGCAATGCTCGCGATTCGCCGTTATTATCCGAGTTACGCGGCTGTAACTTCGCGGCCCGGCGACTCGGAATTGTCGCCTCGCTACGCCCGCCGAAGCGAGGAGAGAATAAAAGAAGGAGAGGAAAAGAAAAAGGGGGGAAAAAATAGAGAAGTTCTAGGCTAGTCGCGTGTTTTCTCCTGCGGAAACGCCGCGGCGGCGCGGGTAAATTTATGATTATAATGATACGAAACGCGCGACGGGCTAGGCTCGGGGGAACGCGATTATTATTATTCCCTCCCCTCCTGCATCGTGCGCGCATTAGGTCGAGCGCAAGGCAAATAAATATTTATGAAGCCGTTCGAGTTTCGAGATTTAAAACTTTTCTGCCGGCTATTATCATCGGGCGAACGAGAAAAAAAAGGGACGCTGGCGAACGAAGCAGAATGAAGTTGCGTGTGGGTTGGGATTTAGAATAGCTTCGTAGGCGGCGGAATTTTCTTCGTGTTTGTTCGAAAAAGAAATTTTGCTTTAATGGAAAATCGATAATTATTGTTATGTTAATCGAGTCATGAAAATATTCAGATAAATATTTTCGTTTAAAGAGTTTAATCAATTAACGAAAAATTTAATTAAATGTATATTTTAAGGTAAACCCAAAGATTTATGTATTTTTTATTTTTATCTAGGTGTCTCAATGATTTGTTTAAATTCTTGATAGAGGATATACCGATTTTCCTGATACAGGATGTATTTTTCGACACTTCGACTATTAATGTCGCGTTTATCGAGAAAGACTGCTAAAACATTTATTTTGTAATTGATGATATTGCGATAATAAATTAATTTATTGAAATATTTCTTAGTATAGAACGAACGTAATTGTTTAGTGAGAACGAAAATTTTTGACGTTGGATAACTACCATGGACTGATAAACCGTCCGGCGTAAATTAAATCAGCTCTCGAGAAACTTGATTTAGTGTCAGATAAACTGCACTGATCGACATTCGATTAAACTAGTTGAGACAATTATTGAACATTACTGTAGAAAACTTGAACGCGAGAATTTCAGACACGAGGAAATGAATTTACGTTGCATCAGAGTACAAGCATAGCATGAATAATTGATTGGATCGGTGTAACAAAATTTTTTATTTTTACATTTACAGAACTTCGAACATAGACTTTTTATTATTCAAATGGCGTTACACTTATAAAACAGATACAAACACGAATTCAAACACCATTCAAGTAGTTCAAGTTTAATTTAATTCTCCAAGAGCGAAATTCTTGGAATTACATTAAAATTTTGCGAAATTGATTAAACTGGCTGAAAAATCGGAAAGGATTTATTAATTAACAGTTTAATTGGGAATTTGCACAAAAAGTTCCATTATATCATTGTGACAGAATATTGAAAAATATTAAAACGTTTTTTTTTCTTTTTTCAATTTAACTTTTATTAACGAAAATATCGTATTTATAAAACAGCATAACTTTGGGATGTCACGAATTTTCGAAGTATACGATATCATCGCTAATAGTCATAAATTTGAAAAAAGAAAATATACATTTCGATTAACAGACGGATATAATGGAACCAAAAAACATCGTGCAATTCCCAATTGTCGATACGGAAAAGTCGTCGATTAAGGGGGCGGTGCGAGAGATCCTTAAAGAAAAGTGCGCGCGAGATAAATCTGAAGAGAGCCGAAAGATAGGAGAGAGAGAAAGAGAGATGACAGAATGTGGCGCACCTTTCGAACTGAAAGCGCAGCGGCGCGAACGGCTGGCAGTCGACGGCGCAGGCCACGTTTTATTAGGCTGCAAATTATGAATATCGCTTCGTTTTTTTTTATAGCGCGAAACGAAAGCGGACCGACTTTATGTCGTTATTAAATTAAGGGGAAGTTCGAGCGCTCGGAGCATTTGCAAGTGTCGCTTATGGTGCATTCCCAGTGTTGTAATTCGATACGATAAGTGCTGGAATCGAGTTTTACGAGGCGCGTAATTTCTTTTCTTTCGCTTTTTACGAGGGCGAACTTGGTGCGATATCCTTCGCCAGTTCGATCACGGGGATCTAGATTATTATTCGCGTAAGAGCCTGTAATTAAGCGAGATGTAGTGTGTACGCGATTCGAGATTTTGAAGATAGTTAAATTGAGAAAGTAATCGTTTTATACCGATGTATGCTATTTTATAGAGTTTACGTATAGAGTGCATAGAATGGCCTGGAAAATAATCATTTTTTCTAATGCAATTTTATTTAGTTTTGCAGCAATAATGGGTAAAAAAATTCATTAATTATTAAGATTATTCGCTCTCAGATTAGTCCCTTTAAATTGATTATTATTAAAAAATTGTAGAAATTTTGGAATAATAACTTATACTTGATGTAGTATGTAATTCAGGACGAAATTAAGTATCCAACAAAAATTAACCATGAGACTTTATTCATATAAAGAAAAAGTTTAATTTGCTGCATAACCCTTGATTAAAGTTTTTAAAATAATAAATCCTAATAATATGTAAACTGCATTCTTAAGCATTTCCTATTAAATCACTCATCCACACTAGACTTATTTGCCTGCTTATGCACGCATTGTGCACACAATGCACGTATTTCATTCAAACTCCGCGAACAAAACTGTTCGTTCCTGCAAAGGTTAAACTTTTTCTTACCTTCATTAACACTCGCACTATTTCCACCTCATAAAGAAAACCAAGACAAATCGATAAGAAACTTAAAAAAAAAAAAGAAAACACACATTCCAGACTACCGAGAAATATCTAAAGCATTTCGAGCGGCTGTCTCTTATTTCACCCTGAATCGAAGACTTAAAAAAGAGCAAAGAAACAGCAATCCCGACATCAAACAAACCGTCGAAAGAGTCGCCTTGTAAATTAGCCCCGAGACAAGCTGCGCGTATCGCGTTACTCGCCGCGAGCGCGGCTCGGCTTCCCGGGGGGAAATGAAAACGATAATGGGAAAATCGCGAGGCCGCGCGCGTGCACTTGCGAAACGAACGCACGCGAGAACGAAAGCGCCGGTGCATCGACTCGCGACGCGGCGCAAGAGGCAGAAGGGGGAGAAAAACCACGCGGAGCGCGAAGAAAAATTCGCGCGTCGTCGAGCGGCAACTCGCCGATTGCGCAACGCGAATCGCCCGGTCGTTAAACCGATTTCGAGGGATCTACCCCATTGTTTTGCATGCGATGTTACGCGCGGCTGTTGCAACCGTCGGTCGGTTGCGCTCAATTTTTTTTTTCTTTTTTTTTGTAAGGAGCGCGACGCACGCGTGCAGGTGAGTGCGAGATTGGAGTGGTTGAACGGGCTGCTGGGGAGGGAAGTCGATTGGGTGTCGTAAGTGGAGTAGCGGTGCGAATTCGATGGAGGAGCGATAGTAACACCTGCGAGGTTTTTCATGCGCGTGATTTTTTTCTTTTTTTTTTTAGGAAAATGTGGATGCGGTGTTCATTAGTTCGGCTACGTGTAATAAGTCTATTCTCTTCGGTTACATGATTAACTAATGGAATGTTACATAAATGTTCGTTAAAAAATAGGGGCCTTACTAAATCTAATTACAAAGTCATTACGTTAAAATTAATTATGTTGACTTTCCGAAGTTCATTAGTTTTCTTGCGAGCCCGTAACTTGATTACCCGTTGTTTATCTTATCTACCTGCAATTACACGTTAAATAATTTGTTCAATATTATGTGTACCGTAGTGTGATTCCAGTAAATATTAATGTGTACTTACTTTACATAGGCAAAGATTAAGTTTATTGACAAAATATCATCCACATTATTAGAGAGAAGCCAAAAAATTGTCTGTATTTTAAGATAATTAAAAATTAACTTTTTTCCTGCTAATTAAGTAAGTAATTGTCCTGCTCTCGTTATCAAAACACTTATTATCAATGCTTCGAAATTTTTAATTTTTTAAATTTTCATTTATCTTTATCTATCTAGAGGTAGAAATAAATTGCATTACAGAAGTAACCCTACACGTGCAATAAATAAAATAAAAAATATTACAAAAGAAAGTATTCAATTATCGATGCAGTGGCACATCGATTGTTCAGTAAATCCCATTACGCAATCCCGTTGTAGTTCAATGGATCAGGTAAATCAAACAAGGCAATCAAAAACCAAAAAGAAACTTCTGTTTTTCTTTTTCGCTCATAATCAATGGCTCGATTGCGATCTACGAGCGAAAAGTATAATGGTGCACTTATGTGTATATACCCCCCTGGCAATTACTCTCGTGTGTATGAGGACCCGGGGAAAAATTTGCGTCTCATTAGTCCCGACCTTTGAATAGTAAGTCAGCTGCAAAAACACACGTCCAATAATCGACAAGCTTTCGTAATGATCAGCGATGCCGCGCGAGTATATACATGTATATATACGTGGATCTAATGACGCGCGGACTCGTTGGGGCCATCTTCCTAGAAAAACGTGTAGCGTACGGGGAATCGCCTTTATCGCTCGCCGTATTATTACATTTTAATTGAAATGGACCACCTACTGTTAGGTCCATTACATCAAACTTATAGCCGGCTCGGGCTAGATCCGATTTTATCGGTAACTTCTTTTAATCCTTTGCCTCAATTTCTTATCGGTCGCGATCAAATTGGAGCATACGCAAGGAGTTTATAGAGTAAGATAAGTAACGCTTTAAAGTGGAATTTAATTGATAATAAAATAATAGATTTCACTCTCTAATAGACCAATAGTAATTAATTTTTTTCTTCATCTCTATCGACTTCTGTATCTTTGTGCAGCAGTCGTTATCTAATTTTATGTAAGAAATAATAGTGTACTATGTATACCTTACTTGAGACTACAACAAATATAATTTAATCTTCAGACAACAAAAGCAATCTACATTGTCTAATCTACCTAACATCATAAAGTATACCGTATTCATTTCTTTATCCTACTTTATGCGCTAACGCGTAAGTAGTAACAGACGAGCTCGGTAAGACACTGCATAATCCCGTAGTTACTCCTCAAACAGCCGATCTCTCCAATCACGCACTTTTCCGCCAACATCGAGAGGGCAATTCAGCATCACCTCGTCGAAAATAAGAGCCCGATCCTTTCCTTTCGCAAGCAGGAATCCACGTCGCGGGTCAGATTAATTCCTTGGCCGTGCGGTTCATCAGACTATGTCGGGCCGCCCAATTTGGCGGGATCGCGGGTTTTCCCCTTGCTCGGAGCCGAGGAGACGGCAGCCCCGCGGGACACCGCGGAATAATGGGCGTCGCGACGCCCGCGAGGGTCCGCATTGTTTCGCGCCGGCGCCGCCGCCGGATACCCACTCGGCCCCGCGACAATGCCCCGTGAAGAGGGGACGAGGGACAGATAAGGGAAGCGCAGATCCTCACCCGGCTGAATGGCCATCCGACGCTGAGGGCCGCGGGAGGACCCCTTTTTTGTTTCCTTTCTGCGCGAGCGAGGCTTTTTTTTATTCTGCCTCGTTGCGAGCCTTTCTCTTTGCCGAGGGAAGGCCAAATGGGTTGGAGGAGGGTAGAGGGGAGGTTTTCTTTTTTATTTCCGGATTTTATTTCTGGTCTCTCTGTAAGGTTGAATCAGTGAAATGATAGTAAAAATTAGTAAAATTTATTAAATTTAGTCAAATGTGCTCAGGTAAATGTTGATTAATAGAGAACATTGCACTAATTTTTGGTGCATTTCTCTAATTTTTAGTGACTGTTCATTAATTCAACGTTAGAGAAATTTTGTTGTGTTAGATCATTGGATGGATGTGAGATTATTGCATATTTAATTAACTTTTTGAGGTTCTTGAGAAAATTTTGAACGGTGAAAAATTTCAGGAGTTAACCTGCGAAGGAAATTGTTTTTGTGTAATGATTTACGGTCGACTGCTTATTGGAAAATTTATTTAAATTGTTTTGCAGCAAAAAAGTGCTCAGTAAATTGAAAAATTTTACCTATACATACGGAATCTTGTAAATATTGAAAGAAACATCTTTGGGTTAAATTAGTTATTGCGAAGTAAGCCGTAAAAGTTATGAATCGTCGTCGGAAAGTCAAGGGTTATAATCATTTTTCTAAGAATAAATTTTGCGCTGATGTAACGATTCATTCTCCACAGGAAATTATTAGTTTTTAGGTAATTTTATTACGAGTCTTAGACGAGCATTATGGTAACAGCAGGTTGCTAAATTTGAGGAAAAACGTGCAGGTAAAAATACTGTCATAACCATTGCTCTTACGCTACTGAATGTCCATAGAATTTCACTTAACGATTTACTGCTCAATTGATGATTTGCGACAATGTCTACTTTAAAAAAAGTCTGCATTGAATAACTATCCTGCCAAAGCGACAAAAGGCTTTGGATTTGACATATGAGAAAATAAATTTTTCTATTGAGTTCCAAAAAATTAACCTTAAGCATTGAAGTGACCTATTCAACAGCAAAACGATTTTTGACTATTTTTCGTCCGTTTAGAATCTTCATTTCTTAAACCAGTGAGATAACATCTGAAAAAATCGTTTCAGCGCTAGGAGACTACTCAACATTTTTCACCAGTGCAATTTTTATTTTTATTTGTAAAAGAAAAAAAGCCGCACTCCTCCATAAATATTTCTCCAACGCAGTTATAAAACCACCCGTCGATAAAAAAAAACTATACGGAAAACTACAATACACACTGAGCGTAAAAAATGCCCGATAAAAGCGCGTGCGCTATACCCGCCGTAAAAAATATCGCCCGGTTTTTCGCGCACCGATACCCGCGCGCACACGCGATCGGCGCACGTAAGAGCTCACACGGCTGCTCTCACCGGAGATATTCGAAAAGTGAAACTACCCGGCGCCGCGTGCCCTTTCCACCGCGCTCCTAACGCGTTACGCGAGCGGAAAAGGCCGCCTCGCCCTTACCGCGGCCTCGATCGATTTTGTATTTTGATTTATCTCGGATTAAGCGCAACTCCGGCTTTCATGCGAAACTTCAATGGACTCGCCCGCGGAAGGCTAATCAATTATTTTTGTAGAGTACCGCTCGCACGGTATTGTCGGCGCACGGCAAACGCAAAAATATCCTTATAAACCCTTCTTTCTCGATCGGCACGAAAGAAGTTTACTTTCTAACGTGCCCGGCATTTCTAATGCGCGCGAGTCGTGCCTCCTGAGAATGGCGCGATTCCGAGGCAGTTTTATCGTATGATAAAGTGCGCGCTCGTTTATTTATTCCATTTTTCAGGGTTTTCAAATGAAATCGAAATCGAAAGGGTGGAGTGATTAATATCTGCATTGAAAATCATTGCGTTTTAATTAAGGCAATTACTTGAGACAGTGTCAATTATTGAGTTAAACTACACAATGGTCAATACGAACAGGCTGCAGCTACATGAAGCTCGGATTTTTGGATTTTTAAAAGAAACTTAATTGGCCTTTAATTGGAGCGCATAAATACATGCATTGTACATACACATGAATAATATACATACATATATGTATATCTAGGCTCGTCATTGTTTTAATTGTTAATGATGCTTGATTGCTTTGCGCCAGCCCTTTTTTTCAGTAGCCTCGATGGCGTTCTCGATTTATCGTTTACTTTTTGCCTTCATTTTCGATCGTATCGCGTAGAGCAGTGTTATTTAATTCGTTTAAGAGGGATTGTATAAGTGTACACTTGTTTTGTATGCAAATACGTCGTTGTGTACACCGGAATGCTTAGGTGGGAATATTTTTACATCGTTTATCAATTAAGCCGTTTTTACCTGCTCTAATTATAAATTTCGTCACCTTACACGGTATTTGCTCGCTTAATTGAGCCGACTATCTTGTAGCAGTTTTTGTATAAATTGTTACACCGATGTCCAGGTTTAAGAAAATTATGTTGTAAGAAACTGATTTAATTTTCATGAAGTTAATTAAGTTAATTTTTGTTCGCTGCTATTATTAAAGGATATTCCATTAAATTTATATAATTCATTACTTATGCTAAAACAATGTATATAAATTTTACAAATGAATTAGGGATTTTCTGATTATTAGCATGAGGTCTCACCTTTGGACATGTTTTTGCGGTGAAAAATATTTTTTTCTTAAATCAAACGAACAAATAAAGACCGGTAATAAAAATAAACTGCTGATAAGCGTATCCATTTGTGGATTTGATTTTTTGCATTATTCCTGATGAGTATGTTTAATCAATCGTAACTTTTCAAGAAATTTCCTCATATTTTTGCACAATAAATCGATATTCAATAAATTCGCACCTCAAAAATGTATATACCATCTCCCACAATTAAAATTTTGTTTTAAATCCTCAAAAAATCATTCCTCTCGTATTGAACTATTAAAAACCCCCCATCAGTCTTTCAACTCGCCGGTCGACGTACGAGAGTATCGTACCGCTCGCTCGGATACTGGCTCGGCGTTCCGCGGAGGCGTCGGCGCGTCACGCTTCGCGGGGCGTGAAGCCATTGCCGAGCGCATCGATCGAGATGAATCGTCGCCCGCGGAGCCGCCGCGCGTCTCGCTACCGAGCACCGCGGGTTCCTCTTATTTTTACCCTTATCTTTAATAAGCGCGCGCGGGCATCGCTCTAATCGCCGCTTCCGCGCCGGAGTTTTTCCTCGTATCCGCCGCTCCTAATGTCTCCACGATCGACCGATAAAGACGGCTTCGCGAGGATGACTGCGAGCTCCGGCCTCGTTTTCTCAACGAATCTACGCTAATTTATTGGAGTGTTGTTTTTGCGAGAAAAAATGTTCCGTTGATCTAGATAATACTGAAGGTTTTTTTTTAGAAATGTATAGGTTGTTTTTAAAAAGTAATAAGAATAATTTAGTCGATAAAAATAATAAATAATGTACAAAGAAATAATACTAATTTAGAAAATTAAATTCATAGGTATAATATTTTGTTGAGTATTGAATACTCAAAAAATTTCACTCTATTCGAGTGAAAATCACTCTTTTTAAGAAAAAAACTGAGCCACTCGAAGTTGGATTGACTTGAGTGACTTTTCATGTGTTTTCACTTGTGGATTTTCACATTTTGAGAGTATATAACTGTATATTTTTATTTGTCTTTTCAATACTGGAGAAAATTGTGAATTCAAAAAACACATTTACTTGATTTTAAAATAATTACTTTAAATAAACATTCCGATAAATAAATAAAGATTATTTATACGAACGAGACTAAACAACGAAAAGAAATCTTTTGAAAGAATCGCTCGCATAATTGATAGATCACCAATCTTAAAATCATCAACAGCGAGCCTCTCGCTCTTTTCTTCCCCTCAGCCTTTCCCCCTTTCCTTTTTCCTCCTTCCCGCCGTCCAGTACATTAAAGCCCATTAAAAGAGGAAACGTCACCCGTCCCTCAGCGGGAGAATCTATTGAGTTCCGCGCGCCGCGCGTAATCCCATCTGGCCGTAATCGAAGCAATTGTGGGGCAACCCGACTCGCGTCGTAGAAGCCGCGGAGAAAATGAGATAAGGAGGGGAGCGCGGGAATGACTGGCGGAATTCGGGATGCTTTTCTCTCGCCGCGCCGTCTTCTCGCCGTGTCTCCGGGACGCGCGCGCGTGCCATTATCGTGAATTATAGCCGCGCGGTTATTATGCGTCTCGGTGCAATATTTCAAGCGTCGATTTTTTTTCCCCGCGCCGAGGCGACTTTGTATCCCGCGCTTTTTTCGCCGGCGCTCGCGGAGACACAGGGCCATATTTCATATCCGCGCACAGGAGCTGACGGCGTTTCTATCATCCTCGCGGGGAGGCGGGAAAAAAATGATTGGCCTCGCGGGACTAACGAATGCCCGGCACTGACCGCTATAAACTTACTTTGCCTGACAAATATTGAAAATTACGCGACGTTTACGGTAAGACTAATTCAAGTGGATGTTGCACGGGCGCGCGAGGTTTTAAATGATAAATTTTTTTCGCGATGTTTAGAAAGAAATGGCTTCATTTCCTTTTCTTTCTGTTTCTCAAAAATACGATGCGTATCTCAGAAAAAATCCAGTTTTCTTGTTCCTCTGTTAAAGAAAACAGTCGTCTCTTAAAAAACGATGACAGGATGTTGCGAAGCTTCAAAAGAAGAGATTTGATTCGTTAATTATTAAACATCCCGTTGGTTGACGCCAACATTCAAACTTCTTTTATAAGAATTTCATATTTTATTTAACGTTCTGTTTATTTAAACAGAGTACTGAAATAAACGTTGAATTTAAATTTTCCAATTACTCTAAAAACACATATTAAATAATAATTTTATTAATAAATGCTGTTCTGATTTTAAATAAAGGATACTACCCTTCTAAATTAGAATTTGTTGATAATTAAGAACTTTTCTGGAATTTATTAAGAGAGTACGAAATAATGAATAACAAAAAAGAGGTTACAAATAAATAATAGAAATAAATTTTAATAGCTATAGGTGCGATAATCAACTAGTATCAATATCATGTCTTCGATCAAATCATTCTCCACCCAGTGAATCCCAAATACATTTATTGAAAACTCACTCCGAAATTCCACTAAAATTTCAAATTTCCACGGGAACCTTTAGAAAACGCAGAAGACTCTAATTAAAAATTCGTTTCCCGATAAATCTAACGAAAAGCTTAGAAGCGAACGTCGTCCCAGAAAGGACAAGATAGAAACCCCGGTGATCTATATTTATATACCCGCAGCGAGGCGAGCTGAAAAGTAAACCAAATCACAGGAGGGAAGCGATCGATCACGTTGTCGCTTCATTAACCGCGTTTCCAGCGATCGTCGATTTTTCCGAGTCGTACATTATGCATAAGCAGCCGCGGGATCCCCACATGCGTCGACGCGCTCCGTTAGGACACCCGCCGCAAGAGCGAAAGGTCACGATCGTAATTAGGAGCCAATCGATTTTTCGGCCGTGCGCTGACCCAGTGGAACACTTTCGTTGCTCGCCGGGACGCGTCGGCTTTTCCGCCGGTCGGGTGTCTTTGACGGGGCGCTTTTTCAAGTGCGAAGAGTCGTTGATTTATGGCTGCGGGGGGATCGGCGAGTGCGTAAATTTCAAGCGCGGAGGTGGCGTTTACGGGAGGACTTGAAATGACCCGACACGGCAAGGTCGATTCTTTTTTGATCTTTTAGCGAGTTGTAAATAATTTTTATGGCGAATTTATACTTTGGTAGTTTTTATGCACTGCAGGTGCGAAATTACTCGATAAAAATTGTTCGTAGACTAAGATGAATCATCATTTGTTTATTTATTTTCCACACTATAATTTTTTCTAGTAAAATATTCTAATTAGTAAGAAATTTTGTATACGTAAAATTAAAGGAAAAACTTTAATCTATAATTAACTTGTACGATTTTTCAACATGCGTGAATTTTAAGTATCAATTATCAATAAATGAAAGTGTGATAATTATATTTTAGAAATTAATTCAAAAATAATGAATCCAAAGTGGAGAACCGATTTATTAATTTCCGTTTGTAACATCCAGATATTAAAAAGCCGATCCACCGACACTTGAGGTACTTTGGATCTTCACTAAGATTTTTTATAATCGACGTTTAATTATCTCCTTATAGGTGGGCATAAAACCAAACAGTTCGTAACACCTCCAGATCGAAGCATACAAATAGCGTTTTATAACGTGCACGTGGAAAGTTCCGCATCGGGACATACTCACGAAAGTGAAAAAACCTGAAAGTCCGTCAAGCTGCGGAATTTTATAATAAAAAGCTTTTACGTAATTTACAAATGTTTATATAATTAAAAATTTGATATTCATTAACCACAATATATGTAACGCGAACTTTATATAAATTTTTTTTAAATTCGTAAATTAGTGCACTCTTATAAGCTTTTAATGATACCCGTGAAAGCGTCGCCTTTCAAATTCAAATCTTGATAAAGATATTGAGATATCAGTTCAGCTTCAACTGTAAAAATTTAAAATAGTTTTTCAAAATAGTCTACAAACTTTCCGATTTCAAACCGACGAAAACTGCCTAATTTGTCAAAAAATAATGTATCCTATTACCAAAAAATTATCATTTCTAATTCGATGAGAAAGCAAGATCCGACATAAGGCATCTCATTTCCACGAAATTCTTCGAACACCCATTTTCAAAATTTCCTCGGACGTGCCAAAAAGTAGGACCGGTATCGAGGCGGGAGATCGCCGGGCACCTCCCTCATCGAGCTGTTACCTCACGTAGAAGAAGCGGCTTTTTTACGATAGGCGTCGGCGGCACACTTTCGGCCCGATGCATGCAACGCGCGCCTATGCAAAGCAGCCGATTTGTATTCGCTCGCTGGACATAGGACGTATGGAGGTCACAGGGTCACGAGGGACCAAAACATCACCCGAGCGGTTATTACGCCGGGACCAAAGCCGCTTAGCCGCGCCGCGGCGTTTTATCACCCGCATATAAAGCGCCGCTCTTCCCACTGCCCCCTCGACTTATCCGCTTACGATTTTCACGCCTTTTACGTGAAAAAATGCGCCTCTTTCCGAGGAAACATTTAAATCTTATTAATGACCTGCTACCGAACGATAGCATCGCCGCTGTGAATATATTTAGTTCGCCGGAGAGGGATATGTATGTCTACTTGGAAGCGGTTAATTTTTTATTGGGTTTAAGCTGCTTTATTTAAAAGGAGGCGCAAGTTTTTCTAAATTACCGCGGCCGCTCGGTGAGTAATCGTCTAGCTATGTTGAGGGAACTAAATGTGTTTCGCGCGGTTATGGGACGCGACCGGAGAGAAAGAAACTTTTCGAGACTTCCGAAAATTATTTTGGTACTAATTCATTTTAATTGAAAAAACCTTGAGAGGGACCACAGTCGGGCTTTCGAGAACGAGTGTAAAAATTCAGACAAATTGGAGCATTGACTTTTTTCATTAAACAGGGTATTTTTACACCATGGTTATTTCAAAACTTTAGTTAATCCACGTAAGTGCAAGCGATAATTTTCTTGTACTTCTTTTATCACACATAAAAATTTGTGATCTTTTTAACACAAAAGATTTTATTCATTAACAAACTTAAAGATAAAAAGTTATTTTTTTTGTCATAATGTAAAAAAAGAAATTCAAATTTTAAATTGCACTTCTTCAAGCATGAACACCCCTCCCAAGTAAAATGATACGAATGAAGAATCAAGGACCAATTTTTTCTGAATTAATTCTATTATTCGCCAAATGAAAAGCAATCGATCAATTAATCCGACTGTTAATATTCCACAATGCAAATAGGCCGTCGCGTCGCAACAATAGAAATTCTTTCATCGGAATCTCAAAGAACCTCTGGAACCTCTTAATTCCAGTGCAGCCGGGTCCCGAATGAACTTCGGGTCGTCGCTGCAGCCGCCCGAGGCGTGCACAATATCGACGAACGATCGGCGCGTGTGAATCGGATTACGCGCGACGAAAAAAAGGAAGGTCCCCCCTCATTGTCGCGCTCCGGGCGCGCGCGCATTCATCATCCCCGCTTTTCACGTCGACTCCAATTAAAATTACCGAGCCGATCGGGAACGCGACTATTTTTTCTCCGATGACGACTTAATAAGGCACCCGGGAGAATTTATGTGCTTTTGTCGGGATAGAAAAATCAACACGCTAAGTGAGGTCTAATATTGATCGCGCGCTGCTCGCGCGAAAAATTGTCATTGTTAAAGTTTGCTCGCAAATATTTGGCCCCCTTTTCAGCGTTTCAGCGGGGTTACATTCCGTTGCTTCATTCGATGCGTAGAATAAAGAGCAAATTAGCTTCTTTTAAATTTAAACTTGAAAAATGTTTTTTATGTAAACTATTATCTTTTCTCTATGTGCTTATAAAAGTTAGTAATAGTTTGGTCACTGATGCTCGTGAAGATATGTAAAGTAATCTATAATTGTGATGATTAACAAATTAAATAAACAGGAAAAATTTAATTAAAATAGAAAATGAACAAAAATATTCTTTGAAATAAATTAAGCATGAGTTTATTTCAAATTGATCCTTATCACTATTCTAGTTGCTGTCCTCATCAATGTACTTGCATTTATCTACTTCGTTAAATAAGCAAGGATAACTTAAATTTTATTAATTTTTTTTGTTACCCCATGTCGTAACGAACGCCTTGATAAAAAATTGTTTTTTATACAACCTGTTTTTTCTCATATAAAGTGTTCACTTTTGCATAAAATTTAATTTAAAAAAAGGTTTTCAATAACTACTTTACAACTAAATTATTGAATCACTCCTGTGCACTAAATAAATTTCATTAAATTTATGCAAAAACTATACCTACACCCTTAACATGCTTACATTTTTTCGAATTTCAATCATCTATTAATTTCTTATCAAGGCACCAGCGTTTTGCGCACACCGAAGTAACTCATGCATATTCATAAAATTTACTCTTTCACAAACGTGCCTACTTCATTCTTACCGGCCTCCATGCAAATACGAAGCGAAGGCGCGCGCCTATGCGCTCGCACCTCATTTAAATGTCTGGCGCATATTTGCGGTGGTTTAATTCATTTTCGGCCGGCTTTTTGCGGCGAAATCCATCCTCGTTATCCGGGAAGTTCGCGCGGGAGCGGCGCGCAATTACGTAACGGCACAACTTTTTTCCCCTCGAAATTTCCGCGGGAAAATAAGAAAACGCGGGCGCGCATTCTCCGACTCTCGGCGGCCTTTTTTTTTCTCACTCCCACTACGCGCAAGGCAGGCAAGACGGAAGCTTCGCCCATGCGCGCGCCCGTTTTATCGCCGCTGCGTAACGAATACCGAAATTTAAGTTTTTAGGCGTGGAGAGGCGGGGATTTTTAACGAGTGCGATCTGGATTTGGTATTTGAAAATCGCATAGGAAAAACGCTCAGCTGAGATCTACGAGATGTAGTTTAAAGGCGGTACGTTTATGAAGTCTTTTTATGTCCTTTTTTTAATTAAGTAAACTGTTTCAGTTTTAAATTATGATTTTTATGCAAGAAAATAAGTGTTCGCTGAATTATAGTTGCTCACTTAAATTATATATTACACTTATTTTTTTAAACGTTTTTTTAATAAAGATATTTATTCATGAAAAAAACAATTTTATTTGCAAACAAATAGAATTTTATTTAAGCCTACTTTTAAATGAGTGACTTTGAAAGTGACCATTTGTAACATTAATTAGATTCGCGCATCTCCTTTTATGGCCGTTTAAAAATTTTCGGGCAGTAGGTCTCGCATCTCCTCGACTCTCAGAATAACTGGTGTGCTTAGATTTTAAGCTGGAAATTCTGAATATTATTTAAATTGCACTACTTTACGTGTAGTTGGACTTCTATGCAATTCGTTTGAAACAACTGGTAAATTAATTTTTGTGTAGTCTTTACAAGTGGATATTCATGATTTACTGAGCCTTCGTCTAGAGAAGGTACTGGTGCTGCATCATTCAATATCTTAATATTAATTATAAATTACGTAATCGCTGAAAAAATCAATCCCATGTAAAAAAAATTAGTCTGACTAAAGTCTGGCAGTAGTCTGTCCAGTAACGTCTGCCAAAAGTTTGACATAGGAGACTATCCCATACTTTATAGTCTAGGATAAAGTAAGTTTACTTTAAAATAAATAAGTTTTTACTTTAAAGTCTGGCATAAATTATGGGATAGTCTCCTATGCCAGACTTTTGCCAGACTACTACCAGACTAATTATTTTTACACGGGATTCCACGTTTGTCATCATTTTAATCAAATGTCCCCAAGCAACAACTTAGCTTACATTTTATTTCACCTAAACTTAATAAATTCTATTTCCAAAAGTCTTGCAGCAGCAATGTAACTTCTATTCCTCTGTGCAAGCGTTCCGCGCCGAACCGGCCGGATATTTATCTAATTTCGCAGGAATTCCCTTTCCCCCGAGTAACAAATCCGCCGAGGGAAGTAACAGCCGGCGCGGTCACTTCGCCGAGCAATAATCGAACGAACCGAAGAGGCGCTCGCGCCGATAATTTCCCCGCGGCCGTCGCCGCGGTGCCGGCGGCGCGGCTCGCGAGTCCATTTACCGGCCATTACGGCGGCCTCCTCGGCACCGCCGTTACAATTAGTTCCCGCGGCGGCGCCCCGGCAACCCCTCGGCCGACGATCGCACAAATTCATCCCGCCCGACGATATTTCACGCCGGCGGCGCTCGCATATGAAAATCCGCTTTCACGCGGCCGCGAGTGCGCCTAACTGTAAATGCGCCTGCTCGTTTTTTCTTCTTTTCTCTCTTTTTCTCTTTCGCTCTCTTTCTCTCTGGCTGCAACTCTAGCTCTCTCGCTCTCTCTTCAAGCGGAGTTATCTGTATTTCTCGCTGAGCGGAGAGTCACGTGCGGCTCCGGTCGACCGAATTGCTCGATGCGGATCGGTCGCTTTTTTTTTTTGTTGCGCCTAGGTGAAAAGTAATGGAGCGTTCGGTGAGATTTGGCCTTTTCGCGGGGAGGCATTATGCACGGGCGGTGCACGAGGCTTTCCTGAAATTAAGCGACGTGTGGGAAGTGCGAATATTTGCATTGAGTACGTGTAATTTGACTTGGCACGATGTGTTTACTCGCCGCGAGTGTGTATTTTGTAATGGGGATATTTTATCTCGTTCTCGGTCTGCGTACGTTTCATTTGCCCGCGGACGTTTAATATTCGCCGCGGTTTTCGAAAGTCCCGTCAAATTGCAACGCCTACGTAAATTAAACAATTAAGTTTGCAGTTATTCTCGATTAGATTAAAACTTATCGTTCAATTTTCAGTAGAAATCTCGGGACGTTTAGACAAATAAAGGAACAAACTCCGCTTTCCATTCAATTTTTTTATCGTACTATCAGCATCAAAGTATTAATAGTTTTTAAATAATGCTTAGATTAAAATGCAAAAAAAAAAATTCTAAAATTCTTGTGTATGTTTCTAAAATCTTATAATAAAATACTTACTCAAGAATATATAAATAAAATAGGTGTAATAACTAGTCAAAATACAGTACACACACTGAGAAAAATGTTTTAGTAATTTTAACAACATTAGTCTACAAAATTTTATTAGATCTGGTCACAGAGTCTTTTTTATATGCCAATCGACTAAAAATTACTAAACAGTATGATCAAATTTTCTCAAAATTACAGCCTGTGACCAAAGTACCGTCTGATAAAATTTACTAAACTTTTTGTAAAAATTCCTACAAAACCATTCTCTCAATTCAGTAACTAGAGCAGATGTTCTAAATACTAAAAAAAGTTTCATTTTACATAAAAAGTTTTGCTTGCAGAATCCCATAAACTCTTTTTACACACACCAGCAATTACACGTATCGTAAAAAAGACATTCCTCACCTATCAAAATTTTTTACATCGCAATCGTTCCGCGCGTGAACCAACCGCGCAAGAACCCACACAATGAAAAATCTCGCCGCAAGAGCCGTGCAACACTCGGCAGCGATCAGTCGAATCATCCGGCAACCTGACGTATCCCCGACTTAGCTTCGTAAAAGACCGGCGCTTTCCGTGTCAGTGAGACGGCGAAAAAATCGGATCGCGCATATACATGCGAAAGCACCGCGGACGCGCCAATAAAATCAATCTCGCCGCGGCGCTCGTTGACTAATTAACCGCTGCTTTCCCGCGGCTTCGTAAAAGCCGCCCGGCAAAAATGACACGCGGTAAAACGGAGAAATCGAGCGCGCGCGTATGAGCTACTGTCTTGCTCGAGCGAGCACACGCCGCTCTTTTGCCGCCGGCGCGGGACCTTTTTTCTTTCCTTTTTTTTTAAAAAATCGCGGGCTGATTTACGCCGCGTCGTCGGATATTTTCATTATACGCCCGCGGGAAAAATCCGCGCGAGCTTTGACGGGAAACGCTGATTTATTTGCGCGTATCGCGCGTGAAATTAAGCCATCGGCGCGATTGAGATTTATTAGCCACTGATTTATCGATGCGATAAAATGGTTTTTATTTAAAAAAAAGAAACAGTCCTGAGAGATGTGTTTTTTCGCGCTTGTTTACCTGCTTGTCGAATTTTTTTTTTCCGACACTTGCGCGGAATGTAAAAAGGATACTTATTTACGTTGCTGATATCGGTATTTTAAATAGTGGTTAATTAATCGATTTTTGTGTCTTTGTATTCAATTTATTTTGTAATTCTTTATTTACGACTGGAAAAGGTCATAAAAAAACTTCTATGATACTACGCACGCTTCGCTTGGCTTTAAAAAAAGACCGGCAATTACGTAAAAAGCTCGCTCGCTTTACGCGCTATACGGAGTCAGGAAGAATTTTAAAGCGCACAAAAATCAATTTGGCTCCTGGCCATATTGACTGCTGATTATTTCCTCTATCGACTTCCGCATATCCTCTTACCGAATCACTTTCAATTACGAAAATAACGAACTTTTATGCCGACAATAACGATCCCGAGGCGAAGCCTCCAAAAGGCGCGCGCCGGTAGCCCCTGAGAGAAATCAATTATGAAACAGCCGGTCCAGCGAGGACATTTTAATGGATGGATATGGACCGGCGAGCGTAAGTCCGATTTACGATTCCCGCGCTAAAGCGACTGGTATTGTCCATTGGGAGTTCGAAGATGGGGAAAAAGCTCGGGATTTGCATGCGACGTGTGCGCCAATTTATCTCGCGGCCGGCTGCCTCTTTTCCCGCCAATTTTCCGTGCGAGCGACGCGGAGCGAAACCGAAAATTATCGTGGAGAGCGCACAATAAAACAAATAAGAAAGCATAAACGCGGCTCTGGGACTTTTAGCGGCTTCGGACGGGTCGCTGTGGACTTTTTCCTAAATCTACTTTCGATGAAAATTATAGATCTTTCGGGCGATTTTATTTCCTTGGGATTCATTGTGTGCACTTATTACTTTCCACCGTTTTTACAAATGAATAGACGCGCGTTTTTATAAGCAGTTTAAAATAGTAGTAGGAATTTTAATTTTTTTTGTCGATTATTGCAGCAGCTCTTGATCATACATTTATTTTGATTACAATAGAATTTAATCGATTTTTTCAAACTTACTTAAAAGACATTTATGATTATGTGAAATGAATGATTCGTCGGAAGACATTCAACTTTTCCGAGTTAATCGATAGTCCCAGCGGAAAAAAAATAAACCGGAGGGCGCGGTATAACCGCCAGGAATTCAGCGCGTGTATGACACAAAGGCGATAGAAATCGGGCGTAACTCATCGACATGCCGAGTAAGTATCTCGATTGCACTTGCTGGTAAATACCCCCGGCACGTCCTAGCCCGTAATAACGGCGACCACCGAGCAACCAGTTTTCCGCCCCGCTTCGAGAGGTGCATCCAGGCTGCCGTCGTCGGTTCCGAAACGACGATTTTTCGTAGGACCGACCTGGAAAAAAGTGACTTCTGTCTAAAAATAGAAACGAGTGGGTGGCCCGTTACTTGTCTTTACGGGGGCGGCTCGATTTACGAGCTCGGAGTAGCGCACATTACGAAATCTTTTCTATATTTAAATTTCGAGGAAGTTATCCTTCAATATTGTTACGTAAATGTGACAAATGTTCCTTAATCGGAGATAAATAGAGGTGTACGTATGGGTATTTCTAATCTATCGCGCTGGAAGCGTGTCGGTATCTGGTATTTCGTTATAAATGAACCTGGCACGTATTAAATACTCCCACGAACTTTCTAATTAGCCGTATTAATATGTAATTCAGTCAACTTACATTATGATTTTACGAGCATTGAGTCAGAAGGCCGCTTTGATAATTAAGGGAAAACACACCGAGCGGACGAAATAAAACTTCCGTTACGGTAAAAGTGTAACTGTCACATTTAATTATACCACGGATGATTGAAGCTGCCTTTTTATGCTCCCCGCACTGAAGTGCGATGCACTCATTATGAAATCCCGTAGAAACAGATGCTCGGGATATTTCGGTCGCTAATTACGTTTGAGGATCATTGATTTTCCATTCCATTGCTGTTATACCTTATTAGTTTCACAATTACGTTTACATGCCGAGCTTGATTTAAATGATGCATTAACTCGTTTGAGTCTTCTCAATAAGATAAGTCGGGGACTGCAGTTTGTTAAGATCCCGGTCAATGAACGGCACAATTCAACAGTCGACTTTTAACAAGGTACCGCTGGAGCGAGCCGAAGCTGCACCTTTTTAAGAAGAAAAGAAAATGTCGGTCTTCAATTTAGTTTAAAAATAGTACTATTAAACATTTTGCGGTTTACTGGAAGTTTAAGTTTTTCTTTGACCGATTTATCCTGTAGTGCAATGTTAAAAGTGCGCTTCTTCGATAGATAGATATTTTCTTTCCAAATAGACGCAGTAATTTTCCTGTTCACTTAGTCTAAATAGGTAAAAGATTTAAACTTCACCCTAAGTTACAATTTCAAACTCTTCTTCACTTACAGTCTGAATACGTAAAAGATTGAAACTTCACTTTAAGTTACAATTTCAAACTCTTATTCACTTACTTAGCCTAAATACGTAAAAGATTTAAACTTCACCTCAAGGTACAATTTACCAAAAGTTACACAATTAAAAGAAAAATAAACAATCACCTCGCCACGTTTTCCACTCATTCTTATATAACAATTCGAACGCTCAGCATGGCACGTCTCGCGTCGAGGAGGCCCAGCGAGCTCGCGTTTTAAAAAAAAAAAGCGAAAGCTCCGGAGCGTTTCGGTGCAGCATCGGAGGCGTGTAACGGGCGCGCATAAAATATTCCCGCTACCGCTGCTCTTTTCTCCCGGAGCGAGCGCGAAGGAGACGCGAGCGGACCCCTCGGGGGACATTCCACGGGTCAGCCTGGCCGACTGAGCGAAATGTCGAGTGTGCGATTTCGCGCTCGCACTTTCCCCCGGCTTTTGGGACGTGCAGTGTACCTTCGCTCCGGCTTCGGCGAATTCGAAGCTTTCGGTTTACTCGGAGGATGGGAAATGGGTTTCGGGATCGTTTGTCTCCGCTAGTTTTGTTTATTGAGTTTGATTTGTACTAGTGGAAATTTAGGAAGTGGTGTATTTGAAATATAATCATTAATCAAGCTAAAATACCAATTGCGACATCCGTCCTCTTAATTTTTGTAATTAAGTAAAATAATTAATTTTAGTAACATTTAAGTGCAATGACTAGATTAGTTGACTTAGAACCCACCGCACGAGTTATTCTGCGAGACGAAGAGCTGCGAGATTTTGTACCCAAAAACTTTTAAACGTCGATAATTACTGACTATCCTTACTAATTACTAGTATTATTTACTAATTTACATATTTTTTAAATTAAATGTCTTTTACTCGAGAAGATGATGTGAGCTTTTTAAATTAATTTTTATTTGATATCACAGTGGAAAAAAATCATATACCTGACTGATCGAATGCCTGACAAGTGGTAACATCTCAATATTTAAAAACGTACTATTCAAACTGTACATAAATTATTATCAATAAATGAAAAACTATTTTTATCTATAAAAATATAGTGACACTTGTTTTTTAAACGAATCAATGTTAATTTAAATAACATAAACTAGAAACATTATTTTAAAACCATTTGATTATCTGTACTACAATGAGTTTCACAGGGAACCCCAAGAAAAACAAGTGATCAAGCAATTGTCCCGATAATAAATCATTTATCATCATTCGGTATCACGACCGCGAGCTCGTTAATTAAAGAATTCCACCCAGCGACGTAATTCATTCGAAGATTAGCGTTCGGTAGCGATCGGCGTTTCCACCGCAACAAATATTCAATTAATAGCCGCTCGCTGACGGAATGCAATCACTTTCGCCGTGTCCTTTATCCACAGATGAATGCACAGATTTCACCGCGGCAGACAATCATCGCGAAAAATTTGCATTTTTCGCCAAGACTCGCAGCTTTTCACCGCGAACTTTTCACAACGCCGTCGATGATTTACAATCTCATAGAAAATCGCATTTTTTCCCCCGATCGATCGCTCCTCCCGGAGTCTGAATCCGTTTTCGCGCCCGCGCGCGAGGAAAAAAAAGGGGAGACAAAGGGATTCTTACGATCTCGGACGAGAGGCGCCGAACAAAGAAACGAGCCAATCATCGCAAATCGATTATTGTTCTCCATAAGGCATTCCCCGCGCGGATTTATTGTAAGCAATGAGGATAATCAGGCGGGCTTTTTTCGTACGTCATCGCGAAAATGTGGGACGCGCGCGGAAAGCACGGCTGATCGGGTATGTACGATGCGGAGCGCGGGAGCTAATGGATCGATTTTTTTTTGGGGGGGCTAGGCTCGATCGGATTTACGTGCGGATCGAGGAAGGTGATAAGGGAATGGAGCAGCGGGATAAGTTATTTCGTACGCGTGCGGACTGCTCGCCGCGGATAAGCAAATAACGCGTTCCGAGTCGGTGAACCGCAGATGAAAAACGCACGACCTCAACATAACTTTGCGCTTGTCTTCATTATAGGATCGCTCAATAAGATACGCCATGAACAACTACACGACCTCATTTCTTTATTTGCCTTATGGAAAACTGTTATTTTCCTTACTACTTTATTTTCAGTAAATACACAAAAAATCAATGATATCCATGAATTAAAAAAAATAAATATCTTTGTTAGAAGTGATACACGTGGAAAAATGTTACATATCAAATTAGTGCATAGTCTTTATTTAGTTTTTAGTGTAGCCTAGGCTTTATTCGAAAAATAAAATAAAATTAGAATGATGCCTAGTATATTTTAAAATATTTATATAAAAAAATATATTGGTGTGTTTCTATTTTAATAAATTTTACTACATTTATAACAAAATTTCGTAGTCACAATACTAACTTTTTAATTTTATAAGTTTGTTTTCATTTTAGTAAAGATTAAACTAATTTTTAATGCAATTGTTTTTCTTCGTGTTATATTTAGTCGAACGCTGAATTAGGACACTGTATTTACACTTTACTACTTTAAAATTGAGGTGAAAAAATTATTTCGTCAATAAATACCTTCAAAAAGATCAATATCATTACCAAGAAAAATAATCACCTATATAAACCAGTTAAAATATTCGCCTCAATCACAAAATCAATTCTCGACGCAATCAAAGATCAGCGAAAACACGAAAAACTGCATACTTCCATATCGCAAATCTAGAATCTAGAACAAGAAAAAACAGGCTAATCGCGCTCGCCGTAATAACCACACTCGGCGGCCGTCCAACCTCTAAAACCCGGCGCGCTTTTCGCGCCGACCCGTCCGGCCGGAGTGGGGTCGGCGATGCCGTCATCGCTCGCGTAAGCTCGCCGCGCAGGTGGCGCAAGGTCGGTGCGGGTGCCGCGATAAGGCCGCGGCGATAAGGCGCCCGTGGCCTTGCCTCCGCGCAGCGGCTCCTCCTCGCGCTCGCGGGAGTCGCCGCTCGGATGTCCGCGCGCGAGCTGCCCTTTCTCGAGCGCAGGGAAGCGCGTATCTCGCGAATCGCCGAGTCATCACCCGGCGGTTACCCGTACACGCGAGAGAGGCGGGGATTCCGATCTCGACGCGCCGGGAGATAAGGCGGAAGCGGAAGATAAGCCGAGGTTTTTCTCGCCCCGTAACTGTGCTGCGACCGCGGGAGTTTGTTTAGAGTGACCAGTGAGGAGTGTACTCCAGTGCGACGCTTTCGAGCGCGGGATGTTCTTTAAATTGTATTTTGCGGGAGAGGAATTTGTGTCAGGGTGAACATTTTTTATTACGAAGTGCAAGTGTGTAATGCAAAACGGAGAGGTTTCATTTTGTAGATTGGGTATTACGCGCTTGGAGCGATTCTAGGAGTACGTGCAGCGAAGTAGGTTGGATTTTTTTAATGTATGCAAACATATTTCATTTTTGTGTGTAAGGTAAAAGATAAGCTTATACCTCGCGCTGAAATGTATTGATAAAAAGAACGTCAGACTACCAAATCAATATAGACAGCTTGACTAAGTTTACTATATTAATTCTGTTATCTCATTCGAATCGAGGTAATATTTTTTCCGTAAAATCGAAAACCTCTAGAAAATAAGCGACATTTTTAATCAAAGTGAACCGCAAATGGAACATTCAACTATTTTCTTTCTGTGAATCAAAAACCTCTTTAAAATATGTATAATGATCTCGTAGAACCAATGATGAATTAATTACAGTTGTCAATGTTTCGGTACTGGTATAAGTGCCTTCTTCAGGGCTGTACAAATTAATTAATTCATCATTGGTTCTGCAAGATCATTCGAGTCATCCCACACCCTGTGATCACACGAGACTAAGGAACATCCGAGTCTTTTACACTTTATAAAATTGGGACATATATCTTTTCTTGTATCAATAAAATAAACTGTAGCCTTTTAGACCTAACACATCAAAGTCTCTCCGGGAAAATAAAATTTAAATACCAAAAAAATGCCTGCGTAATACCTTATCATCATTAAATACATCCATTAAACAAAATAACTATTGTTAGCGTTTAAACACCCTGCCACAGCGATTTAAGAAAAAATAAGCCACGCGAATTTCAACGCGCTCCAAATTCCTAAGGCACCTACGCATATACATTCTCTAATTGCAAAATTTCGACTGCGTCTCTAATAACAGAACAGCCACACACGGCAGTACACAAAGGAACGTAATATCCCAATCGCTTTCACAAGGATCGGCTACCGCTTTCAAATTAAAAAAAAAAGGCACCGACGAGCTGTCCGCTCTCGTTGGTCGAGAAATAAATGAACGGAGTTAAAAAAAAAAATAAAAAAAAAACGAGAATAAACGAAATAAGCCGGCGCGGTCGGCGCGATAAAGAGAGAACGCGTTGTATAGCGGCGAAATTTGCGGGCGCGCGCACCAGCGAGGCGAGGGCGCGAGTGAAATTCGCGGCTAATTGCTCGCGCGCGAGGAGGATGCCCGGCGCTTCCTACTGCCGCTTTCTTTCGTTTGCTTTGTGGCGTGCGATTGACCTTGGAAAAACGCCACTTTCCCCGCCGAGTCATACGCGCATAAATCAATTGCCGATGAGCAGGTGAAAAGTTTCATTTTTATTCGATCCATTGTTGTTCGCGCTTCGCGATGATGCGTTGGGAAATTTGTCGAAGACGTGTATTGGTAATTTCAGCAGTGAAAATTTAATGTAGTATATGCAGTATGTTAAGTTTTTTTTTTCTTAATACTTCTACATATATAGAATGGTAAAATGTGCATTCCATTGTACTTTATCAACACTACGTGAATGTATTAATAGTAAAAAATAGTAAATATTTTTTCTTTAAAAATCTTAGATCTGATGGATTTGACAGAACAATCATTGTCACAATTAACTATACTAGCTCTCGTAAAAATAGAGATTCTTCAAATACAACATAGATTTTTTTTATTTATCATAGATTTTTCAATATTATTAGTCTCTCTCGTCACTATAGCCTAAAGATTTCATAACAGAATAAAGATGTTTACACACCATTGGTGGATTTATCTTTTGTTGCGTTATTGTGCAGATTTCACTCTTCAATAAAGCCGGCGAACTCGAGCTTATTTACGCCGAAATTGGAAGAGAATTGCGCAAGATTCATTCCACGCCGATGATCCGCTCTTTTTTCCAATGCACCTTAACATTATTCATCGAAGGGCGAAAATTTAATTGCTGGAAAGTGCGAGGTCCGCTCGAAAGTAGGCGCGCGAAAGTGCAGCCAGCGGAACGTGGGCTTGCCGTTTTTTTTTATTTATTTTAACGTACGAGGAAACGATTTTTCGGGTACCTCAATTACCAAGGCAAATCGCTGCAATTTAGCGTTATACAACGGACCCAATAAAACTGAATTGTTACGGGCCACTGCGTGCAGTGTTTTAATCTTCATAGGCTTTTTATCAGCTCCCAAATGACCATTTTGTACTATTTCGTGCGCGATTAAGCAATGTAAATACTTACCTAATGAATTTCAGCGGGTGTTGAATGTCAAACGTTTTATCTGCAAAAAAATAATAAAAATTTATCTGTATCTCGATTTAAGAATTTAAGAATAATAAACTTTATCTCAGTATTAATCTGATGTTACTTGCTGTTGCAGAGGATTTCGAGCTGTCCTGTCAAGGTACACAGTCCGCAGCCCCTGAAGGAGTTAGTGAGCCGCTGTCAGACGATGCCATCACGCGTGAAAAAGTCTTTCTGCGGATGCCTCAAGGTAATAAAATCGTTTATGTTTTTAATTAAAACTTTCATATTGAATGCATTCGTTTATTTTTTTTTGCGCTACGATCGCGCAATAACTGTTCTTACAAAAGTACGAGCGATTAACTTGCAAATTTGTTGTTTCAAAATGCGATAACAAAATCATCCGATTACTAATTCAATATTTTATTTATTACGCGTATTAATATAGCACACTAAACATTAATTGATTCTCCATCATAAAAACTTTACCTTCAGTCGCTTGAAAATCGTACATTCATTCAATCAGTTCAATAATTCGTATTAAATTACTTTGACTCTTAACATCCAGGAAAATTAAGTATTCAATTTTTTTAATGCGCTGCAAGTTTCTTTAAAATTCAATTTAAATACAAATTAAAAAATTTGAATACCACCGTCTATATAGACCTCACAGCTTTTTAAATACTCCTTTTTTTTCTTCGAGATATAATTACTCCTCGGTGATCAAACATCAGCGCGTGACACTCTTCACTCTTAACGGGTTAATTCGACTCCAATTACAGCTCGGAGCGAACAAAAAAGAAAAAGAAGCGGCGCGAGCTCTTTCACTTTCCGACTCGGAGCCGCCTGCGAATCATGACGCGCGGAAGCCCGGACCGAAAGGTCGCGCACGCGGACCTCGATGAAATTTCAATTAATATACTCTAGCCGCTTAACAACTATGATCTTACTTTCACTGGCCGCGCGCAAAGTGAAATTCAATTCGGCGCTTATAAGGGAACGCGTACGCGCGCAAAGTCGTTACCAATAAAATCGTCGTCGAGGCGATCCTCGGCTTGAAATACGTCGATACTTTTTTTTTTTTACGAGACCCGGAAATTTCTATGGGTGGAGAAAAAAAATGACGGGAGATTCATTTTGGTAGAAAGTTTCGCGAATTTCGAATGCAAAGTATGGGTGTCCGTTGATTAGCGGGTCGTTTCTCGTGTCATTAATTAGACGCTGCTTACATACGCACCTCATTAATTACCCGGCGGATTATGTTACACATGTGATTTCTAGTAATTTCGTGGGTTTTAGGTCTAATAAATTGCGGCCGTTTTAAAATTTTATGATTGACGCGTTCTTTTGATTATTTCCGTTTCGCCTGGGCGGTGAAAGAAGCTGGGGTTATCTAATAAATAGTTAATTTCGAGACTAATTAAGAACGAGCTGTTTATGCCTTTTGAATAAAAAAATCACTTATATGCCCGATGGCGGATATTAGAGGCGTGCGCGTGCGCGAAATATCTCGTAATAACAGTGATTATCTTTATGATCTTAACGCGCGCGAGGCAAAATTGCAATTTAAAAAAAATCGTCACCGACGCAAAAAGATTGAGCACAGTGTCCGGCAAAAAATATTGACCGGCATGCTTAGTAAGTCACTATGAACAAGTGAATGTTAAAAAAGATTGTTTTTTTTTGCCAGTTCATTCTTTATTACTTAACCAAAAGTATAGATCTTAAAAGCAGTAATTATTGTAAAAACGAGAATAATAGACAGTGTCACAGTGATACAAAGTTTTTTCTTTGAAAATTAGACTCTACTTAAAATATTTTTGTGGATTTGTAAAGAAAATACTTGTTATTCGTCTTACATATTTTTTTCGCAAGCTGCTTATTTAAAAGAGAAAACATTTTCACCCATTTTCAGAGCGAGCAAATTATTTACTTTAGAAGAAAGCCAAGCTCGGTATTGACAAATGACTTTTTCCACGCATATTCCTAAAAATAAGCAGTTTGCACTGTTAGCTTTAGAAAGTGACAAAGAGTGTAACGAACATTTAGTTATTCTCGAGTGAAACTCGAAGGTATACAGTTGATAACACGTTAAATAAATTATAGCCGCAAGCTCGTCGAAGTTTCTTCGCGCGCGCGGGCAAGAAAGTGTCACAAATCTCCGGTCCCATTACGAACGGGTGCATACCACCTGTCGGCCCGAGAGATTGCCTTGGGTGCCATCCTCCGCGTAAAAATCGCGTCGTTTCCGCTGCCGGCAAAATAATGCCAGGCATCGCACGAGAGAAGAATCCGAAAGAAAAGCTGCGCAATGTCACGGTCGCTTCTCCCCGTAAATCCTCTTCTTGTGTTGTCCCGCGGTCGCCGATCTTTTTCGCGTCGGGAATCCGCGAACCGTGAATTGAACTTACAGTGGTGGACGGCGTGACGCGTCGATTCTCTTGGCTTGCCGTTCGTTATGACGGATTGTCCCCGGTTGTAGCCATTTCAGCTTCGTTATTGACTTTGGAATGCGAAGATGCATACTTTACGTGAGCACTTTTGAATTAAATTGATAATGGGTGATCAAAAAATCCCTGGAGAAATTGTTATCATTTATAGAGAGTGCGAAATTAATTTTCAGTTAGGAGCCAGCTAAAAATTGGTCACATTTAGTTTATTGAACAGATTTCTGCTAAAGATATTGTAGAAAATTATAATCAGAATAAAAATTACATTCAACTAACTGCACTCTTAAATAATAGTAATAAATAATTGTTGTACCCAATGTATCCTACTGGAAATATTTACACTGAAAAAAATAATTGAATTAATTGAGGAAAATTTACTACAATTTTGGAGGTGGAGGAAAGATTTGAGTAGATAAAAATTACCATAAATTTTTGAAAAATTACAATTTTAAAATTGTTTTAATTTTAAACAATTTTACAAATTATTGTAATTATGTCAAATTTTACTAAATTTTATCTCCTTTCAAAAGCCTTTCACCTTATTCCAACATTTGTAATAAATTTTTCTCTATTATTTTTCTCACTGTAGATAAAACAATTATAAATTATGTAAATTTGATTTCAATTGTGTTAAAATTAAAAACAATTGCTGAATAAAAAGGAGATAATAATTCAGCATTTAACCTGATACTTACAAAATTTTGAAACGCACTCTACATTTTAGGAAAAGATCGGTATCGATCAAGTATTTCATATATAACGCAATTAAAAATAAAGTTTTCCAGCTGTTGAAAAGTAACGATTTCCACGCGAAGCACGCGGTAAGACCGCTAATTTACTTAACGATTTCGCCGAAGCCGTGCCCCGGGACCGGCACCATTCAAATCAGCAGCATGAACCGCGTGGCAAAAAGCAACATTTATACCACTAATTAAAAAGCATGCGAACGGCTCGCGCGGCATTTCACCCGCGGAGAACCGCTTTTTTTTCTCTCTTTCCTCCTCCCCGCATCCGCGAGCAATTTCACGTCGAGCCCGCGCGCTCTTCCCGTATACACGAGAGCATGCTTTAATTGCTCGACGGTTGCGCAACTCCTCCGCGGAAAAACTGTCTCGCCGCGAGGGCCAGTTCCGCGCTCACCATTATGCACCTCGCGCGAGCGGCAGACGCGCCGATCTCCCCCGCCGCAGGTGCGGAGAAAGGTTTCGCCCGTCAGATGTGAAAAAAGAACATCGTCGAGTGTTTACGTACACTCGTTTACAATGGATTCTGCCGGAATTTTTTTTTTTGAATAATTGGAGTGTCGCGTAAAAATTTGGTTTCGCATCAAAGAAAACGCGATCTCGCTTTTTGGCGCGAAATTTGAATCTCTTATCAATGACCAACGATAGAGAGAGATTCGAATTTATCTTAACAATGAACAACGATAAGAGATTAGAATTTCTCTTATCAATGATGGATGATAACGAGGGATTAAAATTTTGGGCTATAATGTGATTTCGCGTTTTCTTTGATGCTAAACTAAATTTTAACTCGACATTACAGTTTTGTATACACTCAACCGAATTTAATGTTTTTAAAATGTGCTCAAAAACGGCAACATTGCTGAAAAAATCCCATGTATAAAACTTTCGATTTACTTTTCCTTTTTATTATTTACATATGATTTTTCAGACGACGTTGCTGTTTAGGTGATAAGTTCCAAAAGAATTAAATTCGATCGAGTGTACGTGTAACGAGCTGCGGGTTCAAAAAGAGAGAGACAATCAAGCCTGCGGTTGTGCAAGGAATTAGGCACGTAAAATGCTCGTCCGTTGTTTGTTTAGAAGCCATTAGCGCGGGGCCCGATCTTGAGTTACGGGCGATCGGCACCGAGATCGTTCGCGCGCTGGAGCATTGAATTTCGTTGCTCGATTGGCGCCGTGATTTTTGAGCTTATGTAAAGACGCTGGTTTTATGTAAGGCGAGTATTATCCACAATTTTTCTTCGGTTCATACCGATTTTTAAAAGATACCGATCGCATTGTGTCTGAAGAAGATTTAGTATCTTCTCGCGTGTATCGAAAGTGCGGGGATAATTATTGTAATTTGGTTGATATTTTTGTAAATTAAGCGCGTTTTATTATTTGCGAAATATTTTGAGGATATGGTTAAAAATGTGAATTACGTGTACGCGTAAGTGTACGATTGCTATCGCACTGTAATTTAACTTTATTGAATAATTTTAATAATTTGCTTGGAAAGTTTCGCAGATAAGTGTAATACAATGTTGCGCATATTTTTGACACGGAAGATTGATTTATAATTGCGGTAGTAAGAGTATTATTAGAATATCATTGACGCCTTAGGCACTTTTCGACATGACGTACGGGATGAATCTAACGTGAACCTTCACATAGTATAGCAATTAAAAAATTGTTATACCCCTTACTAATTTTCTATTAAAAAATCTTTAGTGTTAATTATAGAAGCTTTTTATACATGATTAATTGAACGAAAGCAGTGAATTCAAAAGATCATTTTTATAGTTCACTGAAAATAATTTATGTTAGTTTAATTGTGCTTGCAAAACATTTAATTGGTTTCCTTGCAAAATCACTATTTCTAGCGTAACTTATTTAAAAAATAAATAAATATGTTTAAGAAATAAAAAAAAACATATAAAAAATGTGTAATAATTATAAAAATTCTTTTATAACTTCTTATATACAAAAAATATGAAAATCGTTATAAAAAAGAAACGTGTAAGAAAGTATAACTCGTTGTTCAATCCAAAAACCGTCAGACCATCCGAACGTCTCAATCCTTACGACGCAGCATCCCAATGAACCATCCGCTTTTATCGTCCGCCACAACTCACCGGCATTCTTCGCCGGTCCAATATTTACACGTCACGCGCAGCGGCAACCCGTTGTACCCTAAATTCCCGATGTTATTGCGCCATCACGGCTCGGGAGAACAAAGCGGGCTTAATCGAAAGCAAACCAGTCCAAGATCCACCGAGCGAGCGTCGCTCGTAAAATCCAGGTCCAGATAAGAAACATCGCACCCGGGAGGCCTCTCTCGATCCTCGGGACCCCGCGATAAATTCACCTCCTTACTCGCACACACACGTACATCCACATACAGTCGTGTATATAGACACAGGTATACACTTATATAGTAGATAGACGCGAGGCTATAATCTCGCGGTCACGTGCGTCGGTGGAATCCACCGTAGGCGACGCGGTCACCTTAGAGGCCGATTATTCAATGGACAGGCGCGCGACCCGCTGACCCGCAGAAGTGGCGCGCGGGATCAGCTGATCATCGCCGCCCCGGCGATATTACGTCGGGTAGATACAGCGCGCGCGGCGTGTCTTCTCTTTTCCTTTTCGTACCGTTGCATCGCTTGCGGGACAAGCCGCGCGCCTTTTGTCCGGCCGGGGATCACGGCGCTTAAGTGGGCCGTGATGCATTATCCCCGATGTACTTGCTCGCGGCTTTGGAAAGTACACACGTGTTTCGTTTAATTGAGTTATGAGTGATAAGGATTTAACATTGCATTCCACGATCTAAACATTTCGGTCGTTTGTGTACGGAAATAATTCCGTGTGTTCTTATTTGTGCGCGTTTGACGTGATTAATTGTTGACTTGGACGTACAACAACATTGATTTTGTAGGATTTCGAAAATTTTTACGAGGATTGAGTATCTTTGAAGCTGTGGTATTGTGGCTATCTGTAGAATGCATGCCAACGAAATAAAAGTTGCTTTCGGATATTTCGAATGCTATTGGAAGGAATATAGGCAATTAGGTACTAAAAGGAAATAAATATCTAAAAATGGACGTTAAATCAGAAAATTTATGTTGATTGTTGTAGGATGATAATTTTTATGACCGCAATGAGCTAATTTTTTACCCGGACAAATGTTTCCATTCAAACGCGCCGATTCTCGTTTTTCTGTGTTACTCCTTGGCAATTTAGACTTTTACGACCGAGAAGAGATACATTTAAATGATAATCGTCGGAACTGGTTTACATGTTTTCCGTCTAATGTGGCGGGTAGTGTTCAAAATTGACATTAAATTTTAACGTTTAAATTTCAAAACATATTTTTATTATTATCAAAATATTTACCTTGTTGGCAAATTGTATACACTTTTAATTGAACTGCACTACATACATAAATAAAATGCCATCCCATTTTATCTAATTAAAGAATATTCCTTGAAATTTGAACCATTTAATAACTTTCTCAAAATCATTAAAAACTTATTTAGCACAATTTCGTTAAGGCAGCCAATTATGTTTTGCACTAGATGCCTCACCGTAAAATAGCATACGTTCAATTAATTCCGCAAATTCTCGCAATTACAACCGTGCCCCTGCAATTCACTCGGCTCATATCTTCGCATACCTCGCGATTTTTCACTTTCCAAAGCCGAATACCCGAGAGACCGAAAAAAAAAGAAAAATCGTCAAGTCCCACAATAACTCCGAGTGTTTCCCATCGACCGACCCGTTTGCAAGCGAGCCGGCGCCGTCTCATTACAAGCTGGCCATTGTCGTGGCGATTCGACCCCGATGCCGCGGCGAACAGGGTCACCGGAGCCGCGGGCCTCGTTGGACGTACATGAAAATCTCACGCGCCTCCTCAGCTACAGGCTTTTCCCCGCGTTGGAGTGGAATTTCTTCGGGATAGCACGAGGATTCGAGGTCAGGGCAGATCGGCTCCGCGGGATATCGCGTGCCCGGCGCTCGGTTGTCACGCGAGAACCGGCAGATTGGACGGAGATTCGCAATCCGATGCGTTTTCTGCCCGCTCGACCGCTTCGACAGGGTACTAAATTGACTTAATGGGAATTTTTAGGATACTTTTAGTGCTGGTGTTATCTTTTGCGCACGTTTACAACAGTCTGAGGTGATTACACTGTAATTGTCCTCGCTTTTCTTGAACTTTTTATATTGCAATTAAAATATATTTTATTTTTATTTGAAGAGAGAAACGCGAAATTAATATTCAAAAAAAGTGTAAATCACACTTATTTCGTAAAACTTTGTAAAATTTAACATAGCATGTAAAACAGGGGCGACACCTTTAATTAACATGATAGTTTCCAAAGTAAAAATTCGTAGCGATCATTATCGTAAATATAAAAAGGAACAAAATCGCTGCTGATTTCAGAAATTAAAAAACAAAGTTGATAAGTAAACCTGTTCGCATATCGGAATTCTCCAACATTCGGAGGTAATTACACTGTAATTGTCCTCGTTCTTCTTCAACTTTTTATAACGTAATTAAAATATATTTTATTTTTATATAAAGAGAGAAAACTCGAATTTAATATTCAAAAAAAGTGTAAATCACACTTATTCCGTAAAACTTTGCAAAAGTAAACATAGTATGCAAAAAGATGCCGACACACACCTTTTAATTAACATGATACTTTCCAAAGCAAAATATCGATAGCCATCATTATCGTAAAAATAAATAAAAAAAAAAATAAAATCGCCGCTGATTTCAGCGATGATTAAAAAATAAAATTGATCGCAGTAACCCTGTTCGCGCATCGGAATCCTTCTTTTTCCGGTGTAGTCTTCGGGTGGGCGCTCCGTTTTTACGAGTCGAAAGCGACCGCGATTCCCCGGCGCAGACGTTAATACATTTTTCGGGACAGGATATAAAGTCGGTGCGCGTGACACCTGGCGGGCTGTTTATTACCGGGCGCCATGCGCCGAGTGACAGGCCCACCGCGGGAGGCCCCACGTGCGCGCCTCTAGGAATGTCCGTCCAGAAACATTTCCGAAATTCGACTCGTCCGATTTACGATGGAATCTTCTTTCCACGAGCGACGAGGTAGACACTTTTACTTTTTCGGTAGCTGGGAAAATTCTTTTCTCAGGGATTAAGTAGACGTGCCTATAAAGACATGTGGACGTCAGTTAGGTCTGTGGGTTTCACTTTTATTTATGGATGCATCGATTACTGTTTAAATCTAGGTGTTCAAATAAAGCACAATTGGATAATTCGAAATTCTTTTGGGAAGTAAACCAATTCGAAATCAAGAAATTGTCAAAACATTTTTATCTTGTCTCACTATTAGTATAATTCGAGTTTAACTTCTTCTGCGAATATAGAAACGTTCGATGCAAAATAACTCCTGTTTTTTTTTTAATGACCCATTAATATATGGAGAATTTTGTAAATGTCCAGAGATTCAACTAAAGTCAGAGTTTATCCATTACAGATTTCTCAAGTATCTATCTCGATTTTTTAAGAAATTTCTTTCCTTTTTTTATCAGCAAGTTTTCGAGCTGCAATCTTCATCTCACTAAAATTTTTCTCAAATAATCTGATCTTTAGGTCCAAACTTATCGCGGAATAAATAATGCATTCAATATTTAAATTTTTAAGTTTGAAATTGATTGACAAATTGATTTTTTTTTCGCCGATAGGATGACGAGCCGCCGGAGATCACGTACTGCGTGGTGGAGCAGACGGGCACGCTCACGCTTCAAGCGATGACACCGACTCTGCCGATGCCCGCCGAAGAAGAGCTCAACAAGATGTTCCTGGAGCTCGTCGAGGAGCTCGATCTCTCCTTGACGAATCGGCAGTCCATGCTAGCCCTGCCCGCCAACAAAAAATGGCAGATCTATTGCTCGCGCAAGGCCAACGGCACCCTCGAAAACGGCGGCTTGAGGACCACAGATCTGAGCGGCGATCCAGAGGACTACATCAACCGAATCAAGTCCATTACTGGCGTAAGCGTCTTTTTTCCATAGATTCTGGATTTTTATCGTACCCGCTTTTAAACAGGTTTTAAATAAAAATGTCATGATTAATTTTATAGAATCCTAATCCAGAAGAGGCTGAAGAGCTTGCGAACCACATGCGTCAGATCGAAGCTTTGAAGACTGCACTGCGAACGCAACCTCACAGCTTTGTCATCGGATTTATCGAATTAGACGGTCTTAATTCGCTGCTGAAAGTTCTCGAAACAATGGACGTCGAAGCCGCGAACAGTAATCTTCACACAAGTGTCATCGGTTGCTTAAAAGCACTGATGAACAATTCCGTAAGTAGATTCTACAATTCATTCACAAAACAAAAGAAAAAATCAACGTGTGCTACAATCAAATCTGAACTCGAAACAGAATGGACGTGCCCACGTACTGGCGCATCCAACAGCAATCAACACGATATCCCAGTCGCTGGCCACAGAGAGCATAAAGACAAAGATCGCGGTGCTGGAGATCTTGGGTGCCGTGTGCCTGGTACCGGGTGGTCATCGCAAAGTCCTGGAGGCGATGCTGCACTTCCAACAGTACTACTCGGAGCGCACGCGCTTCCAGTCCATCATCAACGACCTCGACAAAAACTTTGGCATCTACAAGGACAACCTGTCCCTGAAGACAGCGATCATGTCGTTCATCAACGCGGTGCTGAACTACGGCCCGGGTCAGGTGACCCTGGAGTTCAGGCTGCACCTCAGGTACGAGCTGTTGATGCTCGGCATCCAGCCCATCATCGAGAAGCTGAGAAAGTACGAGAACGAGACCCTGGACCGGCATCTGGACTTTTTCGAGATGGTGAGGAACGAGGACGAGAAGGAGCTGGCGCGCAAGTTCGAGAAGGAACACGTCGACACCAAGAGCGCCACCGCCATGTTCGACCTGCTCAGGCGGAAGCTCAGCCACACCGCGGCCTATCCTCATCTGCTCAGTTTGCTCGAGCACTGTATCTTGTTGCCACGTGAGTATTTTGTTTCACCAGTCACCAGTTTCAATAGTCATTCGCTAGATGATTCAATTTTGGAAATAGAAGATTCACAGCTGAATTTTTGAAATATTGCCTTTTGCAGTGGATTACGGCTCGTATCCTCAGCATTGGTTGCTGTTCGACCGAATAGTGCAACAGATAGTGCTCCAGTCGGAAGGAAGAGATGCTAAACTCGCAAGAAATCCTGACGTCGCTCCGATCGAAATCAACGTCAAGGAAATCGTACAACTGTTGGCTAAGGAAGAAGAGCTCGTCGCTGCGCGAAAGAAAGCTGACGAATTGGAAAAGGAGAACTCGGATCTGTCCAGCAGACTTGCAACGAAGGAACAAGAATTGGATCTGAGGACGCAAGAAAAGGTACCTTTCAAAACTTCAATTTTCAATTATCTATAATGCAAATCCTTTCCCTGAATTCATCTTCTAAAATTTTGATTTTTACGAACCAATAGGAAGACATGGAAGCCAGTTTGGCACGAATAAAGGAGCGACTGGAGAAGGAGACGTCGCTGCACATTGAGACAAAGCAGAAACTCGCGGAACTGCACGACAGATTAGAGACTCTCACGAGGCAACTGAATACCGAAAAGTCAGAGCGAAAGAGGTTAGAAATGTTGGTGGCGACAGGAAGTCTTCCCGACGATGCCAAAGCCTCCGTCAAAATGGACGACGAGGCAGTGATGGCGGCGTTGGGGGCAATTGCGGCGGGATTGACGGGAGTGCCGACGAAGCCGATTCCCATGCATAAACCAGCTCCAGCTCCACCGCCACCTCCACCTCCTCCACCACCACCACCTGTTCCGCCACCACCTCCACCGCCCTGTCCTATGCCTGCCGCTCCACCTCCGATGAAGGTACTTTATATCAAACCATAATATTGTGATGTTACCTATTGTATTCTTGAAAGTAGTTACTTGAACTTTTGAAACCTTTTTTTTCTTTCAGGTGGAAATCATAAGGGATGTTCCTCAGCCAAGCAATCCTCTGAAATCCTTCAACTGGTCGAAAATACCCGAGCAAAAGCTGGAGGGCACCATTTGGTCGGAGCTGGAGGATTCCAAGCTTTACGACATAATGGATCTGGAAACCATCGACAAAATCTTCTGCGCCTATCAGAAGAACGGAGTGTCGGCCGAGGGATCCATCGAAGACTTGCGAAACCTCGGCAAGAACAAGAAAACGATGTCGGTGATAGACTCGCGGCGAGCCCAGAACTGCACGATTCTGCTGTCAAAGCTGAAGATGTCGGACAACGAGATCACAAGGACGATTCTGTCCATGGACCAGCAGGATATTTTGCACATTGACATGGTGGAACAGCTGCTCAAGTACATACCGTCGGCAGAGGAAGCCGCTGCGTTGGACGAGCACCAGAAGGAGCTTCAAAGCAGAGCCGATCTTTTCTTGCACCAAATATCAAAGTACGATTTTGTTTATTATATGATTTTCGAGCCATCCATTGTCAAAAAAAATGCGCCAAGCAAAAAAATGCGTAGTATTCTGAGGTAAAGGCGCAATGAAGAATTAAATCCAGAATGTATAAAAATTAATAATCTATTAATGCATAAGATCAATAATCAATACATGCATTAACGCATTAATAATATAAGATCAATAATCAATTCTTGCATTAAGCATTCATGCATAATGTCAACAATGCTGTATGGTACAAAATGCATAAGCATCTTTATGCCTTGAATCGATGCATTGGTGTACACAGTAAAAAAAACCATAACTGCACTGATTCATAAATAACATAAATGCATAAATGTCATAAATGTCGAAATGGCAACTAATTTTTTTTTATTAAGTCCATAAAAAAAAAGTCGAAAAATAATCGTGAAAATAATATTTTCTCCTGCAGAGTACCACACTACGAGCAGCGGCTGCGCTCGCTCCACTACAAGAAAAAGTTCGCGGCGAGCTTATCCGAGCTGCTGCCGCGTATGCGCGCTATACTGGAGGCGTCGCGGCAGGTGTCCCGCTCGCGCAAGCTGCGCAGACTGCTGGAGATCGTGCTCGCCCTGGGCAACTACGTGAACCGCGGCAACTCGCGCGGCAACGCCGGCGGCTTCCGGCTGGCCTCCCTCAATCGCCTGGTCGACACCAAGTCGACCTGCGTCAAGGGCACCACCCTGCTGCACTACCTCGTGCAGGTGCTCGAGTCGCGGTTCCGCGAGGTACTCGATATGGAGGAGACGGACATACCGCAAGTGAGGTGCGCCGCCAAGATCAGCATGACCGACGTCCAGAAGGAGATGGCCAATCTCAAGAATGGACTTCAAGATGTACAGCGCGAAATTGGTGAGATAGTCATTCGTTGGTTACTTGTTGTTTCTTATTTGTTTGCGATGGAAGTTTCTGCCTTGGAAATGCTGTAATGAAAATAATGTGAAAATTATGGTTCATTTAAGGAAATGTCAGATTGATTTTTATTAGGGACTAAAGTAAAGTACTATGTCTTAAAGAGAAGCCTTGTTAAAAACAAGAAAAAATTCTGTACTAATAAAAAAACAGACAAAAAGGAAACGTTGATTTAAAAAATTGGTTCTAGATTTGAATCAGTATTTTTAGCTTAAAAAGAAAGTTGTCCTTGATTCTACCGAAAATATCTTTTTGAAAAAAGACCCATAAGGTTACATATTATAGTCTTCTCTGTTGTTCTTTTTCCCTGGTAGAAAAGAAACAATAAGTTGGCCAGAACTGGTTAATTCTACCAGGGTTCTTATTCTTTTTGTTTTAATTGGTACTCTTCTCAATGTGTATTTTTCAATAAATATTTTCCATTCAAATCTGAAATAACAATTCAGCTTACAAATTTTCAAAAAAATCGATTAATAAAAAAATTTCATTTTCTGAAAAAACATAATCTACCGATCAGGTTTTCTCCGACATTGAATTGTGACGGTAATAGTGTATACCATGATTCAGTTTCATACTTCAATAAAATTGTAATCTATAATTCTTATTTAAAATTATAAAAGAACTCAACAAATAATTGCATCTCCCTCTAATAACTCATCTGCAATACCGTTTAAAAAAACTTTAACAAACTACAATTTAATTCCCCGGAAAAAAAGCCTAAATTGACGATTAAAATTTATTTTTAGAATTCCACCGAACGCAATCTCAGGTGCTCCAGGGCGATATGTTCCTGCCAGCGATGCGAGACTTCCAGGCCCAAGCGACGTGCAGGCTCGCGGAAGCGGAGGATCTCTACCAAGACATGAAGGCCAGAGTAAGCGGGGCTTATAATTACACTTATGAATGTTTGTTTCATCTCCGACGCACTCGGAGCATGACTAAACGGTTGTTCCTTGTCTTTTCACCAGTTTGACAGAGCCGTGAGGCTCTTCGCGGAGGACACCTCGGGCGTGCAGCCGGAAGAGTTCTTCGGTATCTTCGAGAATTTCCTCCAGGCGCTTTCAGAAGCTAGACAAGATGTTGAGAACATGAGGAGAAAGGTGGAGGAGGAGGAGCGCCGTGCCAAACAGGAACAAGAAGTAAGCCCGATCCAATTGTTTTTCTTTCATTCTCATTCCTGCTACATTTTTTTAAAGACTGAATAGGTCGATGAAACTTTAATTTAAATCGATGAAAAAGTAAATTTTTTGAAAAAGATTTGAAATCGTTTTGAATCTATCGATTTGAATCTATCGGCAATTAGCAGATGAAAAAATGTATAGGTTTCCTTAAAAATTTTTAATCTACAAATCAATGATAGATTCTATATCTCAATCTTCTAAAGTACACTTTCATTTCTTCACCATGAACACTGCATCTTGATCAAATCTTGATCGAACGATTGATGATAAAAGAAAAACTAACTAACTTGAATAACTCGACAAATCATCACGCAACGTTTATTTTTCAGCTGAAGAAGCGCACGATGGAGCGGAAGAACTCGCGCGAGGGCCTCCTGAACGGCATCTCGCTGAACAAGAAGAACGGGGCGAACGGCACGAACGGCCACGCGGACAGCAAGGGCGAGTTCGACGACCTGATCTCGGCGCTGCGCACCGGCGACGTCTTCGGCGAGGACATCGCCAAGTTCAAGCGGTCGAAGCGCCGGCCGGTCACCCCCAGCGGCATCCACGTGGAGACGCGCCGGCACAGCGCCCACCGCGAGGACTCGCGCGAGCGACACTGAAGTGTACCCCGCGTCTCGAAACCACCGCTTCGCTCGCCTCCTAGTGCTTCGTCGCTTTCCGTCTCCTTTGTACGATACTTTTTTTTTTATATAGAGGGACTCGTGTCTCTGATATTTTTTAAGTGATTTCTTTTTTAACGCGGAGGGTGGAGGCGAGCGGGTTGTAATGGTGGGGAATATTCGATATAGACTGTTGAGAAGATCTGCCGGCGAGCGGCATTTTTCACGTCCTCTCGGAATGGACACGATTTTTGTTTTCAGTTGTGCCGAGTTTTTGGAGGGTTGTGAAGTGTCGATGCTACTTCGTTTGTACTGTATAAATAGCGTAATGCAAGTTTAATATAATTTATTTTATAAGTATTAGTTGACTATACGTTTTTATTTCACTTGAGTTAAGGAATTTTCGTAATTCGCGGCACAATGTGCGTTGAATTTAATTAGAGATTGATTCAGTTGCAATCAAAATATTGAGTGAATTATGTTTCACATACCCCCAAATATATTAAAGACTGGACGACGCTTTTGAGTGCCAACAATTTCGAGGATTCGAAGATTATCCGCTGCTTTCATGTGTGTGGAAAACATGGTGCAAGGAACTTTTTTTGTTTGTAGATAGATTATTATCTAATTATATTTTTCTCTATAATATTAGTATATTAAAATGGTATTTCTGACGAGTACCGGTTTGAAGATTTTTTTACCACAGATTTTTATCATCACAGAAAACGATTGACCGATAAAATTTTAAATTTTAAAAGTTAATTTAAAAAGTGTAATATTTTTTAATAAAGAAATGGTTTATTCTTAATCTGAATAATTTATAAAAAATTGCAGAATGTCAGTGCTCATTGACGGATCGTTAATATTTGTTCAGTGCGCAATATAGCACTGGAACAGAAATAATGATTCACATTTTAATTTATTACTAAAACGAATTAAAAAGTAGTTTTTTGAAAAATTTGTTAAAAAAACTTATTTAAATTCAGGGAGTTAATACACGAATGGTATTATTCCTTCGCAATTTTACTTGATTGTTTTATTTATTTAAGATGCAGATTTAGATTGTAAAATTGATCAACGTCCATTCGCACTTAATTAAGTACCACCGTCGTATTTTTTTACAAAGTTATCCGTCTTATTAAGAAAAAGAAATAGCCTAGAATCACGGAGTGAAGCATTTACGAAGAGAATGCACGATCAAGCTTCAACGCATTTTCTGCGTTCGATTATTATTCCATTAAGCTCAGCGACCGACAGTCCAGCTGTACGTGATATACATTTATTGTACATATAGTCATTATGCTAGGAGGCATATTTATACTCAACCTAAATATTTTATCGCGAATTGTTATAGTACTCGAGAGGAAAGTCATTGTTTCGTTTTGAACTCAACCGTTGTTTTATATATAGTATCATCAGCTTTCTTTGCTCTGCATTAACTTTAATATCCGCAATAATATTCACCTTTTCACTCCGGGACAAAGTGTGACTGTTTAAATTTGATATGTACAAATATAGTTTATCAATGACTAAATTAGCATGATTTTTCGCGATAATATTTGATAATGTGGAAAGGAATCAATCAACGACATTTTTTATATGACGCACTGTTTCTTCTGGTACTCCACGGAGTGTGATGTTTTTTTTCTGACTAATTCGATGTATAGTGGCAGCTGATGTTATGAACTATATTGATAAATGTTGCCGTGAAAACCATGAATAAAAATTTGTCAATCGTGATATTCAATAAACATAAACAAACATTTTACTCTAAGTGTTGAATAACATATACCACGTTAGTGATCGATAGAATTTTGCGATCGATCGATATATGTCTGACTCACAAACAATCACTATCCAGTCTAAATGTGAAAATAGCCTTCCGTTGGTCTAGTGGCGTATATTGTACTATTTTGTATGATATACATCAGAGCTTTTTCTACGTTTCGAGCAAAAACAGAACATAAATTTTGGAATTTTCTAAATTTTTCTACTTTCTTACATTTACACGATCGTAAAATATTTATATATCAATAATAACAATGACCAGAAACGCCGGAAAAAATTGAAACAAGTCAATGAATAAACAATTAGAGGGCAACGAGAAAAAGCGAAAACTGGACCAAGCAGATTCGTAAGAGTAATCTGCTAAAATCAAAAAATGTAGATCCTATACCTATATGCAACCGTAGAGAGAGTATTGTAGATTTAAATCGAAAAGATAAATGTATACGTATAATAATATATTATATGTGAAAGGGAGAAATGAAAAATATTAAGCCTCGTTTAGTCCGTTCCTTTCAGCTAGATATGATATATCAAAAGGCCTACTTAGAAGAAAACGAGTGATGTTATATACTGCCCCGATACAGAAAGGAATTAACAATATAAGTCTGATTTTGTATTGTGTGTAATCGGCGGTGTTAGAGAAAAAAAAGATATCAAGGGCAACTGGAAAAAAAAATTAGAGGTAGAGACGTAGACACGTGAAAATTGACTATTGTAGAGAGTTGGATGTGTAGATGGAAAGAAAAAACGTGCATCCTGTATCGGATATATATCGCGTTACATAGGACTCGATGTTTTATATATTAAGCTTTTTGTATTTTTGTAAATATGCAGTTTATATATACATATATACTATATAAATATATACTTAATTCTCACGAGGAAAGACACATAAAAAGAAATTTACGTTCGATTAATATATTGCGATTGCTATATCACTAATATTATATATGTATTAAAATATGAGAAAGAAATATATATACATTAATGACTAAATTATGTTGTTTTGCTGTATATTATTTTAATTTTAATATATTAATTTACCCTTAAAATGTATTAAATTTAAAGTTTATTTAAGTTAAATATTTATAATTTTAATTTATATTTTCATACTCTTTTTTAAATATACAAGCAAATAAATTTATAAACTCAGGCATATCTTATGAGCAACAATAAAATTGCTTTCTTTCATATCATCTGCACAGGTAGAACAGAATTTTAACTTACCTACAGTTGTTATATTATGATAAATGTGATTATTTAAACATTGAATTCTAACATATTTGTTATTAAAATAAAAAATAAAATTTTACATAAATAAGACGCAAGAACAATTAAAAAAAATATAAAAAATTAAAATTAGTTTGAAAATCTTCCGACAGAGGGAACTGTGATACGCTTCATGTAGCCTTGTTACATCATAATATAATTTCTTATAAAAAAATTGATTTATCAAGTTTGGGGCATAAAAAACGCGAGCTCGCCGTAGCTGCATTTTATTGATTCTACACCTATTTGACTGCAACCTATAAATATAATCTATCCGGATAATTACGAAATGAATAGTACAAGATCAGCATCGAATAGATAAGCAACTATTATAAATTTCTGTATTGTAAATTAAATTGACATTATTTTAATCATTCGTTTGAATTTTTTTTTTATTAAAGTAAAATCAATACACCAATGTAAAGGTAAATGCGCGTAGATTACAATCGACAAGAATTAATAAGGCTTATGCTAAAAGGACATCTCAAAGAAAGGAGAGAACACAAAATAGGAGACCATCGGTTTTTTTGTTCAGAAACTTTATTATTTACGTACACTAGCCGACTACTATGCATGCGGTTCATCGCAGACGTTCGGACACGAACGAAGAAGTCTTTTTTTAATCGAAGTCCGTAACATCCTCGCGCTCGTCCTGTCATCTCTTCAATTTTTTTTTCCGTCTTACTCATCGTATTACAGGCCATTTCTCGCAAGTGACGGCGAACGTGAAACCTCGTTAGCTTCGCAGTTTCGTTTATACTTTGTTTTTTTTTTTATTTTAATCCTTACTTAATTTCAATTATTTTATTTATTGTTGCTCTCCTTCGTCCTCGTCTCTGCTTCGAAGGGAGAGAGCATCGTCTTCACTTTCTGATACTGGGAGCGTAACTCGCTTTCGTTCAAATTATTCCTCTTGAAATATAGTGCGTTACATTAAAATTGTATTAATCTAGAGTGTAATCGCATCGAAGCGCTCGACTTTTCGTTATTTAAAATGATAAAAGCCAGTCTTTTGTTCGTGCTTTACAATGCGTGCGTGAGTTTTGTATCTTTCGTTCCTTCTTCTCGTTTTGTTTCACAAAAAGTAGCGCAAATAAATTATTCGATTTGTATAAACATAAGGTTACAGTAACAAAAATTTTTATTTTCTTTTTTCTTTTAAACTAAGTACGTCTCTCTTTGCGTCGCAACAATTTTTTTTCGCTAAATAAATCTGTCGTTAATACACTACGAGCTCGACGAAACCTCATGAGATCACTTGCATCGAACCACGTGTAGCAAACAAAAGAAGAACAAGAGATTAATAAAACAAAATATTAATAACTACGGGGCGTGCAAGTACATCACCGACGCGGGTAAATCGGCTCGTACGAATCTTGTAAAAACGCGCGAGAAAAATTTTTCAATAAAAATATATCCATTTGTTCGATAAAATATTTTAGAGACCAATAATAAAAAAAAATTGAATAAACTGAACATCACAATACAATGTACGAGATAAAAAATATATACACGCTAATGGTACATAAGCTGCTTGCTTCCGATAAAAAAAATCTAAGGAAAACGCGTACATATATACGCGCGACGGAAAATTCGATCACCCCGAAGCGACGCGACCACATATATTCGTATTTTGTATTTTTTTTTGTATAGTCGTATTTATATATTTATATACACAGTAAGCGAGCGAGAGAAATAAAAAATCCTCGACTCGCTCCTCGAATTGCGCGACAACGGAATAGATTGAAAAAGAAGTCGGGAGGGGGCGGGGGGAAGAAAATAAAAAAGGGAAAAAAGTTTGCTCGAAGAAGAGAGCACGCTCTGCACGCGTTCTCTTTCTCTCTCGTCAATAAAAAGTATAGTTGCCCTTACAGCGTTTATTAACTTACGTCGATATATTGCACATTTGACAACAGTTAAGTTTCTTTTCCTTTGCCTCTTAAGTACTCGGGTATAGGAAGATTTATTTCGTTTTCTCTCTTTCTCTCTCTTTTTAAATTTTTTTTAAACGCCACTCTACCTTACGCTTCTTATTTTTCTTTTTCTTTATTTTGTTTCAAACTTCGCTCGCACACGCAGACACTCGCTCTCGCACACCTTTACATAATATTTATATCTTTTTTTTTTAGTTAATTCAATATATAATATTCACTTCGACTCGTATGTCTATACATTCTTACTTTTTTTTCTTTATAAAGCGCAGCTGTGCGACTCGCCCGGGACGAGCCGAAGGGCCGCGCAGTTTAGCTCCGTTAAAATCACTATATTCATTTTATATATATAATCAAATAGGTACTTCGACATCGTTCGATGTGTAAATTGCCTGTCTCTCACTGCTCGGTTTCGTGATATCCATCATTCGTTAAAAATTACGTTTAATGTGCATTTTTCATCGGATAATAAAATTAGTAAAAATAATTTTTTTACTGATGAAGACAAATTTCTAAGGACAATTAAATATATTTATGATGTGTATATAAAATTTATTCGTTGCATTATTTAAACCCCACTTTCAATTTTAACATTTTTTATCTTTGAAAAAAACCAAACGATTCATCGAATGGATTAATCGCAAACTTAATTGGGACCTTGCGCGAAGAATTCCATTTTATCCGTCAGATGGAATATCAAAAAATAATCGACACGTATTTTTTATTTTTTTAATTTAACGTTTAAAAATGAAAAAATACGTGTCAATTTATTTTTTCACATCTCAATTGACGGATTTAATTTTTCATGCAAGGTCCCAATTGTACAACCTAATCGCATTTATTTACATTCAAAAGTAGAAAAAAGTTTCCATTTTAAATGAACAGGTAAAAATGCACATGTATCCTTATTGAGCTTGTGGGAGGATCGTTGAAGCAAGGACATTCGTTGATAGTTGCCAGTTTCGTTAAAAACGCTTAGATTCGTATACTTGCATTGCAATGAGGTATATATATGAAAATCAGCCGATTTCGTCGGAATCGTCGCCCTTCAGATTTTTTGGAGAAACAGCACGAATTTCACTCTTCGAACAAGCCCTTTTTTTCTTTATTTTACACCACGAATTTATACAGAATTTACACCGGAGCGGTCGATCGAATCCGAACAAACATATTATATTACAATAATTTAGCCATAAGCTCGCGAAACTCGCCAATGCATTTTTGCGATTGCTTATTAAAAAAAAAAAAAATTCCTTTGTCCCCCGCCGCGGAGGAATCGCCGTCCGTTCGCTCCAAAAAATGTAAAGAGCAATTTCGTAATGTTCGAGGGGTGGGGGTCGTCGGGAGCTCTTTGAGCCCCGAAAATGAGAGGAGAGGAAAAGCGTCAAAGGGGACCACGTCATTATCTCCTAAGCCGATTATTGCAGATCGTTTCTCACTCTATTCTTTTTTTTTTATCATCCCGTCGGCGTCGGCGATTTTCACTCGTTACGTCCACCCTTCCTTTTGCTCGCTGTTTTTCTCTCTTCCTTTTTTTTCGTTGCCGCGGATCAAAAGTCTCTCTCCACCGCCTTTATTATCTCGATTACTGTTTGCCGGTTTTACCTTCGGAGGAGACGCGCCTGCCTTGACTCTCGACGGAGTGTAGTATTGCATCGAATTTCTCCGGTTTTATAGTCCTTTTCTTTCTCCGAGCGAAATTTATTTTCTCAAAAAAAAAGAATGATTTATCCCTATTTACACTTTCAACGCCTAATTTCGAAATGATAAATTTTCTATACAACGCGTAAAAAATCGATACCTCGATGATGCTCAATCAATCGTGCGAAAGTAACTTTTTATTATGCTCGTCAACGGTTCAATAGATTAAAAGATTTTTCCTTGCTTTTTTTGAGAAGTTAAAAATTTCACTTTGAGAAGACGTTAATATAATCACGTTTCGTTATTCCTGTTCCATTCAACCTTTTAATCTTCGTTGTTGCACTGTACGACGTCATCGCGTCAGATATAGCGTAATAATTAGACGTCTAGTGCCGCACAGCCTAAGCGTTACAAAAACTTGCGTGCGGTAAACGCGTAGTACATCCCTACTCTTGAATTTCACTTTCACAAAAAAATTCAATGTTTATAATGTTACGATGAAAATTCGCTCGCAACTCCAATGACTCGGGGCTAGGATGAGGCGAAGTCTTCGTGGTGAAGTACGTCAGTATACTTTTTCTCCTTTCGTGCATTTTACGAGTTTCGTTTTCTTTTTGGTTTTAAAAAAAAGACTCGAAAAAATGGTGGTTTTTAGGAGGAAATTCGCAATTTCGATCATTTCAGAAACTCATCGTTGCCTTCTCGCAGTAATGCGACTTGATGCCGAACTTAATTCTTGCAAACCGTTCACCTAGTTTACGTCACATATCCGGTGTATTTGAAGATCATGCAATCTGAAATGTTTACAAAAAAGATATTAAAATACTAAGTTACGACCTTCAAATATAGAAGAAGAAATGATTTTCAACGAAACGTTACAAATTATTTATAAAACAAGAAAACCACGGAAAGCACCGTAATTACGGGAAAACTTCTATCATTTTTGCAAGAAAAGCTCTTAAATTTTTACAGGAAAAGCTCCGTAATTACGAGAAAACCTCTATAATTTTTGCAGGAAAAGCTCCGTAATTACGGGAAAACCTCTATAATTTTTGCAAGAAAAGCTCTTAAATTTTTACACAAAAAGCTCTATAATTTTTATGGGAAAATTTCCGTAATTTTTGCGGAATTTTTTATGTTATCCGTAATTTTTACGAAAAATTTCTGTCAGCATAGTAAATATGACCGATGATTACCTTTAAACAGACGCATGAAGCGTACTGGTCTGCGGAGCCGTTGAGTAGGACGTCGTGCCGGGCGCCCCGGAGGTGGGCTGCAAGCTCAGCTGCAGCTGATGCTGCTGAGCTTTCGCCCTCAGACAGGCGATGCTTTCGTTCCTCAGTTGCTCCGTGTCCTGAACTATAGCTGCTTAAAAAACAAATTCTTACTTAGAATTTCTCATCCACAAAATTTAAAAGGTCTATCCACAAAATAAGAAACGGCAAAGTTTTATTGCAAATCAGTGCACGAAGAAAATTACGGAAAAATATCGTAATGTCGTAAAAATTACACTCGTAATCAGACACTTTGATGTTTCTATTTATGAAGAATAGATTTGAAAAATAAAATTGAAATTTCTTTATAAACGCAAATGAAGAAGTACACTTCGAGAAATAGATACATTAAAGCTTCTTTCGAGCAAGTAAATGAAAGTGATTTGTTTACTTGAAATATTATTTAAAATTGTTAAATTGAATGTAAAATTATTAAATTTTTTAAATATAGAAAAGATTTACTATTTGATTGAGTACTTTTGTTTCATGTTGATTTGCATTTTCACCCTTTTCTAGTATTACAAGACTGATTTTCAACCCACCGCAATCACCTTTACAATAATCAGTAGTTCTAAGTTAATTTGATCAGACATCTACATTAAATTTATTACATTCTCGAAATAATGCTTCCAGTAAGTACATTTAAAAAAATCATGACGTTTTTCTACGTCGAACTCACCGGTGGATGAAGACGGGCCCATTCCGTCCTGGCTCTCCTGGCCACTCTCGGAGCTGGTGGGCCCGCCGGGGTGGTGATTGTGGTGGGGCGGGCTGGCGCCGCTGCCCCCGTGATCGTTGCCGCTGTCCTCGCCGCCGGACTTGAGGTGCTCCGCGGCCTCCATCGACTTGCGGTGCATGCCTACGGGGCCACAGTCAATCAGATCGCGTCGATTATTTTCGTTATCTTGACTAAAGCCGCTTGTCTTAGAGGATTGCGCTGACAGAGACGAACAGAAAACAAAAAGGGCGTTCTTTCCTTTTTCAATCGGTCAAATGAAGATTATTTCGACTCGTCCTCGAGCGCAACGCCCACACCGTATTTCGCGATTATGTGTACCCGCGAATCACGGTGTAGGCGCGCTGATTCCGAGCGAATTGGGAGTATTTTTTTTGGGGAGGGGGAGAGATTCTCTGGTAAATCGTTTTATCTTTTTATCGAAATCCTCGAAGACATTTAACTTTCTTGTCTACGGGGCGAGTCCGTGTGAACAGAAAAAGGTTTGCACTTTGAATGCGATAAATTATTTGAAAATTTAATGAAAAGTATAATTTTATGGGTTTATCCCGTAAAGCGGATAATAAAAAGTAATTAACAGTTACGAGCAACAATTAATGTTTTTGAATGAAAATTACTGTTACAAAGAGAAATTTTTGTTCAATTTTAATGAATTTACATTGATTGAATGACTCGTCCCATAAAAAAATGTCTTTACGATGCAACAATAAAAATTTAACAAACATCTATTGTTTTAAAATTCATTGACAAATTTAAAGTGCTTTAGACAATGAAACATTTAAATAAAAAGAAAACGTTTTATCAAAAAATCTGAGGTCCAAATAAAATGCAAAATCAAACATAATTGGCAATAAAGCATGCGTTTTTATCAAATTTACTGTTAAAAATGGTTTACCGAGAAGCCAGGGTGCGACTGATTCGTTTTCCTTGGCACTTTTTAATATGGTCTCGGGAAGCGGCAGCGAGTGTCTCACCATCGCACCGTAGAGACCGTATTCCGCCATTATAGTACTCCTTCCCCAGCATTTTTCAGTCTTGCGCCACTTTGCTCTTCGATTTTGGAACCAGACCTAAAACGAAAAATGGATTTTTTAATATTACAAAATTCTTACGATTAAATATTAACTAACCATTTAAATAATGTTAAAAATCAGACAACAGTAGTTTATTTATTAGAAATTCATTTATTAGAAATGATTTGTAATAATCTATATACAAAATATTTATTCAGGTTTGCGTGGTCAAAGTAATTTATTTTGTATTCATGTAGACAATTACTATGTCCTACAATGTCCTGTAATGTAACTAAATGATGAATTCGTCATAAATATAATTAAACTAAATGACTCAAAAAGACAATCATGTTTTCAAAATATGGAGAAACTAATTTCCTTTCGCAATTTGATTGGTTAATCCCATCCGGTTGAATTGCACCAAAATTCAAAAAATTTTTTATCTCAAGAATTATAATGTATCACAGCTGATAAATAAATACGCATGAGAAATTTGTGGGCGCGAAGTGCATTGGATTTTACTATTAAAATTAAATATCTATTAAGGTAAGAAGCAGTTTTTTATTCAAAGAAGCAACAGATGCGTACCCTTATTCATTACAAAATACAGAATTTCCCATCCCCTGATCCTTCCTTCCCTCAAAAAACTCCCGAGAAAAAAATTGCCAAAAAATGATCACACATCGATCGCCGCACCAAGCCCCACGATCCCACCCAGCGATCATTACCAGTCCGTAAAGAAGAAAGCGCCTAACAAACCATTAGACGGGCAATTAGGGCACGCGCGGGGTTCGCGCGTCCGATTCGCCGGGGGGTTCGTTATCCTATTTCCCTCCATGGGCGCTAAAAATAGTCGCTAATGATCCACGGGGCGAGGATCGGCCCGGGGACCACCTAACGCGCGCGGCTCTGCGGTCGCGTGCCGGACCGCTCGACCGGGTCACGTACCCCCGGTATCAATTTTAACGATCGCGCGGGCGGACCTGCAGCCCGCCGTCGAAGAAACGACGGTGTACGCACGGTATAAGCGGGACCGCAACGCGCGCGACGTATCGGGTGTCGGGGGATTTCGGCCGCGCGAGGATTTGCCCGGCGCGGGAACCTTTGCGGGGGATTAACGAGCCGCCGATTGATCGCGTTAGTGAAAAATAGTTTCATTGGGTGGTTATGTGGAAAGTGGATTGAATTGTACATGGCATTATTCTTTTAAAGTTTCACCAGGTTTCACACTGTGTGTTTATCTCTAATTTCTATAATTTTATCCAGGCTGTAAAGATCTGGTTTGGATATGCAGGATAAAATACTTAATTAAACACTAATTCACAGTTATTCATTGAATTTGTCTTAGATCCTTTGGAGTTTATCTAACTATAGGAGGTGACGTGACCTTTGATTCATCAATTTTTTCGAAGCTTTGGAGATTGTTACATTATGCTAAAATATATGAAGAAAGCCAGAACAGTATAAGGTCTAATAAAAATTTTTAAAGTCACGGATCTCCAAAGATTTATTTTCATTCCACAGACCAAAATTTTGCATTTCTGTTTTCGATAATAATTCAGCTTCTCAATATCTATTTCATTAATTCCATCGCACATAATACGTAAATTACAATACCAAACCATTACACGAAAATTCGAAAGAATTCCAGTAGCAAATCTGACCGTGCATTAAAATAAAAATCCACCGGGTGCACTCGATCGATCGAGCAGCAGCAATTTTCGCATCGGCCCGTTCAATAAAATTTTTTCCCCCGCGCAGCGCGCAATCCAAAGAGCAGGTAACAAAGGTAACGAAGCAAAAACGTAACCCGCGAGAGTAATCGGTCAAATCGTCGCGCGCGTCGCTGCGACGTGACGCGGGCGCACACACTCCCATCGGCTCGATGCACGCACACACTACCCGCGGAACTTTGCCTCCGTCCCTATCCTCTACAGTTCATCCCCGCCGCGCGCGCGTGTGTAAAACGCAGCACGCGTACGTGACTATCGGTTATTTAAATGCCGAAGCCCGTGCACATCCGCGGACTCTCTCTCTTCCTCTTTCGCGCTGTGTAACGTGCCGAGAGAGCGAACGAGAGAAAGCGAGAGAGAGAGAGAGAGAGAGAGAGAGAGAGAGAGAGAGAGAGAGAGAGAGAGATGGAAGGGGGACACGCCTCGGGGGCAGGGCGTGCACCAATTTGTACCAACAATGCTAAAGTCACCGGCAGAATTGGAACGTAATTCAAATGAATGCGCGCGAGCGAGAGAGAGAAGGAAGCAGTCCGCGTTGCCCTGTCAATTTGTCCTGCCAGCCCGGCATTATCGCTCGCTTAGATTTTAACGAGCCCAGTGCTGGCAAGAGAGAGCGAGAGAGGCGCGCCCTTTCTATTTTTCGTTTCTTTCTTCGTTATATCGCGCGGCTCTTCTTTTTTCGACGGGAGACGCGGCCGATAATTAATTTTTCCAAACGATTGTTGTGACTTGCAACGAGGAATTCCCTCCCAGCCAACTGATTTGAAGTTTTTTATCTGCAGTGGGAAAAAATTCTGGTAAAAATAATTGTACTGTATAGAGAAGTAGTCATAGCTACGTTGTGGTGAAATAATACTATACGGTATGGTAACATTTCTTATGTAAGTGTAATAAGTTAAGTACGGTAATTTTTCTAATCTAGTTTTTAATTTTTTGAAAATTTTACTAGGGAGTATGGTTATTTTTCATCAAAACTTCAGCCTGGTCACTTTCTTACAGTCTAGTAATTTTTACCAGAATTTTGAATGCTGGAAGTAAATTCACTGAAGTTGATCTAATTGCACAAAGTACTACTTATATGCACCATAAATTTAAATCAAATTTTATTTAATTGGATATAAAATTTCACCTCGAGCTCATTTTTAATTCGAATTTCAAAGGAACGCGAGAAACGCGTTTGAAAGAAGTTGAATTACGACACTTCGTACATTTCTATGAAAGAAGATTTACGACTGTATGAAGCAAGAACTTTTCCACTTAAAAAGTTTTAGAAAATAATTTTCCTCAACGGCTCTGCATATCGATACGCGGGGAAACTTTTAATTGCGCCGCGGCCGCGGGTGCGAAAGCATTTTTTATTTTCACCGGCCGGACAAAACGATGTATACCTCGCGAGCGAATGGGAAAATAGTACCTCGAGGGAAGAGCGAAATATAAAAAGCGGATGCGCTGGAGGAGGCGGAAACAGAATTATAGGGATTTCCAGCTTTTTTCACGAGGAGTTTGAGTAATGCCCGATACTCCCGAGGTGACGGAAACAGAATTGAAGAAATATTTAGTTTCTTAAGGAACGAAACTAAAATTTTAAGTCTGTTTCCATTTTCAATGGTTGATAAGTTTAATAGTTTACTTTCGAAAAGAAGTATGGACTTCTGATTGGTATAAAGAAGATCAAGAAAATAATTTATAATCTTATAATAAGAAAAAACTCTTTTATCTTTCTTTCTTTAAAAAAACTCTTTCATCACTTACAAAATTAAACAAAATCCAAGAAATTTTTATCAGTTTTTGAGAGCATAAAATATTCTTAAAGAAAATAGGTTTTTCTTAAAAATTTAGCACAACCAACATTTCTTTATCAGCCTTTAATTATTCAATCTTTAATTTATTATGCCAAATGATGATACACCTCCTTCTTCAAGAAACCTTTCCGAAATTTAAAAAAAAGCAATAAATTTTCTTCAAGTGTAGGCATACAATATTTATAAGAAAAGTTGATTCTTTCTTTTCAAAATATAAAGCACGACCAACCTCGCACTTTAAAAAGTTTCATCCGCAAAACGAGCAGAGCGCCAGTGCTCTTAGAAGCACTCGTCTCTGCATATACATAGCTCGTCCTGCGAGCACGCCTATTGGCTTCCTCTCCTCGCAGCCTCCTCTCGGCCCTCCCCACGGCAGCTCGCCGGCTTTATTGGCATAGCCGGTATAATATTTAGCCGGCCATGCGCAGTGCGCTCCGTCCGGCGTATCATCGATCAGCCCCGGCCGACCGTGCACAGCATCGGGCCAAAACAAGGGGAATAGCCGCGTGTGTGCGTGCGCGCATCTCCAAAGAAAAGCGTCGGGAATACGCGCAGCCGCGATTAAATGCGCGGCCGGGAAGAGGGACGAAATTAGAAAAGGACACTCCAGCCGGGGAAAAGCGCGCCGCTAAAGGGAGACGCGGTTGAATCGAGAAGTATGGAGGGGAGAGGAAGGATATCTCGATGATATAGAAAAAAAAGAAGAAGTAGAAGGAAAAGAAGGAGAGGAGAGGGTTCAGACGACGGGGGGAGCTTTGTAAAATGAGCCGCGTTCAATGCGGAGGGGAGGCGGAAGGAAGGAGCGCCGAGGATGGTTATACGGGGAGGAGAGAAAAAAGGAAGCGAGGGGAGGGCGGAGGGAGAATTCGTAAATCTCCGTGAATTACCGATACACCGATACGCCGGGCCGGAGAGAGGAGGTCGCCCGCCCGACAATGACGGGGCTGCGCGGCCTCCTCGGCGGCGACGAGGGGAGAAAGAGCCTCGCGCATTGATGCCCGCATTACGCGCGGGGAGAGAGCCAAGGAGAGTAACTCGCCCTGATTGTTTCTTTATAAGCGGGAAAAAAATATCGTCGAGATGAGATGGTGTGGATGCTGTCGGTTCAATCTGTCATTAATTCGAACTTATACTGATATTTCGATGATAAAGTGCTTCTTCTTTTGTCGCGTAGCTTTTAATTTTTAGTTGAATGTATATAATCAAAACCTTTTCTTGAGAAATTTTATAATGTACATATAACATTTGATACTATTATTTTATCTAAGCTGCTCGGATGAATACTGAATGATTTATCAAAGAAAAGAGGGAGCACAAGAGCCAGATAAGGTAAAGTGTGTTCTGGGGTGGAAAGATGGGAAAGAAGCTCGATTGTATGCAAATATTTTGGTAAATATTTATAGAAAATATACTTGGCAAACAAAAAATTCACAATGATTTTAATAATACAAGAGGAGTATTTTTTTACCGAAGTAATTTAAAAATTTTGTTTCTGTAAAACTAAGTAAAATTTATAGATAATAATGACAGATTTATTAAATAAATTTAAATTTAATTTACACTTTCTATAAAACTATGATTTAAAATGCATTTAAAATTTACTCTTAATCTTTAACAGTGATGTATTATACAAAATTAACTAACATTCTTACAGTACCAAAAAAACACGCGACATTATTTCTTTAATTAAAAATGTTATCTTCCATGTATTGATAGAATCAATCAAATCGTTCGATAGAATCGATCGGAATATTAACAAAATTCATTTAAATGCAAGTAAAATCAATCTTAGTTAAGCAAAAAAATATTCAAAGGTCAGATCCTGTCTTATCTAAAAATTCCACGAGTCGCAGTTGTAACGCAGTCAGTATGCAAGAATCGCGAGGGCGCGGCCACCTGCTCGATCGGGCGGGCACTTGACTCGATACCTCGATGTACATTGAAACCAAAGCCTCTCTCCTCGTCCGACGCCTTCAGGAGGGTCCTCGAGGAGAGACTTTCATCCTCCTCCCATCCGTCGTCCTTCCCTTCTTTCATATGCATCGCACTCCGGAGGATCGCGCGCTCAAAGTGCCCCGGGGCGCGCGGGGGGGAGCGCATCGAGTGCCGGGGAGGAGCCGTCGAAGGTGCGCGTCGCCCGTAATTGACGGATCGGATTTTTTTTTTGTGTGTATACATTGTTTCGACGTCGTCGAGTCGCGCGAGAGAGCCCGGATAATTATCGGAGATCGCATTACCGGAGCGACTTTAATTTATGATCGGCCGATAATGAGGCTCTCTCTCTCTCTCTTCCTTCTACCCCCCCCGCTATCCTTCCTCCGATTTCCCGTCCCTCTTCCGATGCTTCCCTTTTTTTTCTCTTCCCTTATTTTCTCGATACCGCGGAGGTGGATCGGGATCCGCGAGTCGCGTTTCGGTGATTATCGCGCCTACGCTGCGGGATTAGCGGGTATCTTTCTCGCGAGCTTTATTATTATTTTGTCATGCTTCGAGAATTGCGAAAACAGGGATTCGAGATCCTTATTATCCGTCACTCGCGTTTTTTTTTGTATTATTGGGTGGACGAATTTGTCGAGGTCGAGGCATTCATCGATGTAATTAAAAATCAAAGTGGATATCGAGTATGGGACGTAGTGACTATATTGCTAAAAAAATTTATTTTTATTATCTACATATATTTTTTAAGAATGACGAGAAACGCGAACATGAGAAATAATTAATAAAGACACGCTTTTAATGACGTAAATGCGATATTTCATTATAGATTTTTTTATTTGGACGGATTGAAGGCGCGTAAAATAATTAATTGACATCCCTCGGGTATTGGGATATTGAGTTTGACCTAGTTTAATATTATTTTATAATAATCAATAATGGTGATAATAATAACGCTGTTTCATTATAGACACAAGTAATATAATTCTTAATTAATTTAAAGCACTTTTAATTGGAATGTATTAAATATAGCCTTTGAAAATATTAAATTACTAGATTGAATTTAATATTTGAAATATGTTAAATAATTTAATAAATATTAACGTATTTAGTTAATTAATAAAATAATTATTATAATTTACATTAAAAACATTTTTAAAAATTCTTCAGATATATAAAATTATACCAGTTTTTCGTTCAACCTAATTGTAAAGTAATAGGACCTTAATATAAATCTTGTAAAACGTACATTACGCACCCCCATTCTTTTTCTATGCATTAATTACTTAATTTCTTACACTTGTAAAAATTCTTAAATTTATTCAAAATAATATAAAAAGTAAATATGTATACCTATTTCATCTTGTACGTGTATGTACTTTACAAGTAACACGAATCTTTCCATAAGTGAATCATACAAATCCGCAGCTAAAATGAAAATCCGTCAATACCCATTAGCCTCGCGATAAAAGATCAATCCTCCCACCTCGCCATCGTCTGCACCACTCCGAAATCCGTGACGGGGCTCCGGTAGTAATAAGGGTCTCGATCCCTCGATCCAGGCTTTGATCCACGCGCGGCCGATTGATTGAATTCCCACAGGCTCGCGGTCGGTACCCCCCTCCCCCCGCCCCCTCCGCTCCGTTAAGCCAATTAATCCGTGCAAATAAGCGAGCTAAGCGCGGCGCGCGCTCCCGGCCGCAAACCTGCCCGTGTGTATACGCCGCCGGGGCTCGACTCGCCCGCGCCGAACAAATGGCGCCGGCGCGCGCGCGCGCAGCGACGAGGCGCGAAACGAGACTCCCCGGCTAACGAACTAACCAGAATTTTGCCCAATTACTCGCGCTCCCGGAATGCCCGACGCCCCGGCGGTCTAAGTAGTCGTTCGCTTCCAGTCGTTGGGCTGCGCTTATTTGCCGGGCGCTCGCGCCAGGTTTTTCTCGCCGATTACCAAGGTCTTTGTTAATTATCGACGCGGCTCGAAGGCGGCGTCGATTATTTCGACGTGAGAGCTGGATTTTATCGGGGACTAATCCGTTTATGGCGTTTGCTTTGGATAAAGTAAGAGGGGGTGTAAGTGGGCGCTGATAACTTATTATCGTATCGATCGAGGAGGTTTTACCGGTAGTGAAAGATCTAACATTGAGAGTTAAAGATTTATGAATAACAGCTTCGTAAAGATACAGTTAAATTTTTGCAAAGCTACTTGAACTCTGAAATGAGAAAAATGCTTGTTTGTATATTTTCACTGTTAACATTGCGTCCTAAGAGGAACGATCACTATTTCATTGTGGTGTTTAAATGAATTAATTTCTAAAATGGTCATTCATGACCTTCAAGAGTTACAAAAAAAAGCTTTCATCGACGCGAATAGTTTCGTTAGGCATCAGACAAATGACATGATTGTCACGATTTAAAAATTCATACAATTCTGAATATAAGATACTCTTGTAGAAAATTAACCATAAATTGGCCAAAACTGATTAATGTAGAAGGAAATTAAACATAATCGACCAGTTTATGATTAATTTTCCACACTTCCCACAAAAAGTGCATTGTATCAAAGAAAGAAAAGTATCATCTTTTTTACAAATTCCTCTACACATAACCCACACTTCTTAAGCACAAAGTTTTTCTCTCGTGCACAATTTAAAAAAAATGTTTTAAAAATTTGTGAACACGTACACAACCCCACCGATAAAAAATATCGTCGCTGCGCTTTCGACACTGGTCTCTATATTCAGTGGTACTCTAGGCGGGCTACTATTGATTTTGTCTTTTGGCAATGCCGCGCTGCGTCTCCTTCGCGCAAAGGGTCGAGCCCGCGTGGTACATGACGTTTCCCGGGCGTCGTTCACAGGGCCGCCTCTACCTCACAAAGCCGCGCGTCGCATTAAAACACTCGGCCTCGTCGCTCGCCGCGGCCGCCGGGCTTTTACAGCTAAAGCGCGCGCGAGTCCGGTAATTCGTCCGGTTGCGCGGCGCTAATGCGAATTTGCCCGGTGCTCTCTACGCGCGCAGCGAGTGACGCGGATGAACCTGCGCTCGTACACATTCGACGCTGGGAATATCACCGGGCGGGGCGGGTTTACTTTGCGGTGATGCAGTGAATTTGCTTTTTCTTGTTTTAGTTTCGTTTGTGTTCTCTTGTTACTTATTTTACTTTGTGAATCTGTGGGTTTCTGTACCTCTTTATGGCGCATTTATTACGATCTAATATAAGTCTATAGTAATTTTTATATCAAAAGTGTTTCAACTTAAAACAGAATGAGATTTATCACAAGTTTCATCGCTTTTTGTGAAGACTTGCACATCCCAAATAAGGCCTGTTTTAATCAGAGTATCAGAGTGAAATAAATTTCTCTAGGGCCTGAAAAACTCGAGGTATCATTCGTACGATATCTTCAGTTTATCACTTAAGTTCTGGAAGAGTTTTTTCCGCGTTCCTTCAGCCAGCCGGAGCTTTTTCACGACAATTTTCCCTTGCCCCTCTCCGATGCCGCTTTCTTCATCCTTTTCTTTTCTTAACTTTTCTTTCGCGAGAGGTACGAAGCTGACAAAAAATTCGATAAACCCGTTTGCGAATTAAAAGGCGACGAAAAAAATGCCGAGAGCTTGCAGCCGGCGGGATGAAAGCACACTCGGCTAACTTTGCGTTACAATCGACGGTCGCGCTATTTTCTCGTGTGTGTTTAGAGCACCTCGATGTTGTCTTTTTGTCGCTTTTTTTTTTCAGGTTTTTCATCGGGTTTATTTACCTTCCAGGCCGCGCAACTTTTTTCTCGCGGATACGCAGGAGAGAACCCACTCGCGGAGGCGATTGCGCTTGCGCTCGAACGCTCCGGTGGTATACTCGTGCTGCGTTTAATCAATATGGATACTTTTCCTGATACTTCGTCTCTCGTTTAAATTTTTTTAAATGTCTGCTTATTCTGTTCAATTTTTAAATTAGGTATTATGTTATGCACTGTCATTTAATGTAAAAAAAGTTTGTTAATATTTACTTTTATGAAAAGAAAAATTATTTTATTAGAACCACCAGTTTTTTAATTATAGTTTTCATGTAACAAATAAATCTAAAAGTAGAGATTGTATGTTTCTTTGCTGTAATGTGATAACAGTTCGGTTGTATTATTTTATTATCGATCGCGTGAAAATTTCACATAAAAATTACCTGGCTGATAAATCATCCTACAATTAAATTTCACCTTAAAAATTTTACAGAAATTTTTCTTTTTAATTTAGTGTATCAGTCAATTAACTCTTGAAAGACCCGCCAACAAAACTAAATTCATGTACCAAACTATAGAACAAGCAAAAAAGCTGAAACACCTTAAATAATTTCAAAAACCACTTAACCCTTAATATTTGCATGCTCGACCTCGTCTCAAAGGAACTGCACGAGTAAAGCACGCGACCTAATAACGAAACGGCGGAACAAGCCCCGGAGCCCGGCCGCACCGCAACGCTCGTATCGCTTAGCGCTCCCGGCGCGGAATCGAATTAAAATCGAGTTATCCGCCGGCGCCCGCTCCGGGGCCGGGCCAGTGATTCAGCCGGCAAACTCGATTCTTCCTCGAAGGATCCGCAGCCCCTTTCTCTCGGAGACGCGGATCATCAACCGCCCCTGCACAAAGCGCCGCCCGGTGTAGTGCGCACACAATGGGGTGTGTCCGACGCCTCGATCCGCTTTTCCCACATGAATTTTCTATCGCCTTGGCGGATGATTAAATGACGCCTCGGGGGCCGAGTGGCCGCTCGCATTATCCAGTCGTGTTGACTCTGACCGCTCGGCTGTGTCGCGACCAGTCGAGTGATCGATCCCTTTCCGCGGTGGCTGTTTACGAATCGAGGCGTAAAGATGCTCTCGAGCTGCGGGGTGTTACCACCGGACTTTAATGGGATTGGCCTTAAATTTTTACTGTAATTTCTTTTATGTGTAGTTAGTTTCGTCTTCGAGTTCTTTCTTTTCTATTCATTTTATTTTATGTGTAAATTTTTAATGAATATAAATCTCCATTGGTATCTATTTATTATTTTTTTATTATTTTCTTATTGGTATCTATTTATCTAAGAATGAAGGTTGTTTATCTGTTAGGTGTAATATATTTCATCTTTGAATTCAATTTTAATACTATTCAGTATGTGCAACATAATAGATGCAATTTTACCATGATTTATAATAAATTTACAGAAATTTCTTTATAGCAGTGGAATCCTATAATTTAAGTAGTACTTCCTTTTTAGGAATCTGTTGGGAGCCGATATTCAAATTAGTCGTTGCTATTTTAGGCACGGTCACATAGAAATGAATGTATATTTTCAGCAATGCGAGTTACATAAAAGAATGTAAGTTTTCGACTTGAAGTTTACTCGAAGTTTACTCCTGTAATGCAGATGTAAGATTCAATGAATTGTCTTATTTCTTCAATAGGTCACTTTTTTAGATATTGCAGTTTTTTAAGTTTGTTCAAGAGTCCATCGTTCTTTCATTATAAACACTTTTGGAAACCTACAAAACTGTTAAAAAACTAGAAAATTGGTATTATTGATATTAAAAAGGAAATACTGGAAAATTTATATTTTCAAAAGTTATACTACTGAAAGTCGGACGAAATCTTGATTTTTCTACTTATTTTAATAGATTACGCTAGAATCATTTTCTAAACTTTCCCTCCTGTACTTTCCCGGATTAATTTTCGTTTGAAGTTCTAAACAACAACAAAAATTCAGCAAATTTTTTACTTTTTCCACTTGCTCCTAACTCATAGCCGTTCTCCTTTACATTTTCAATCGCTAACACGCCACTCAATTCTACTATTCATCTAAAGGTTCACGATAAAACTTACTATACGAAAAAATATTCTTATATGATTCAAATTAACTGAACCACTCGTAAAAGTAATAAGACCCGTAATAAAATTCAGGCCTACAATCCCATTGGCCCTCCGCCGTCAAAGATACAACAATCGCCGCGAGTGAATAGAGCATCACTTCATTCGATCGGGTAATCCACCGGTGGCGCATTTACGCGGGGGCACACGCTCGGCGAGCACCGGCCGCTGCGGAAAACGCATTTAAGCCCCCAATAAATTCTTCACAATCGCACTCGAAAGAGAGGAGCCTACGGCCTGTGTAATCCGGTCGCGCGTGACGGGCGACGCCGCCAAGGATCGTAGGTCTCCCCCCTGCGCGTCGCTCGGGCGCATCAATTATTTATATTAAACAGCCCGGGCCGTTGACTCGGCAGGTCCGCGCGCAAAGTGGCCCGCCGATCGATCCGCGGCGGAATCCGTTTAATAGCCTCGCCCGGACGCGCCGCGCATAATTCGCCGGCTTTTTGTCACGCAGCCTTTGTGGCGAGGGATTAGGCCGCCCCCGCACACGCGGCCCAGTTCTTCGGGCTGGAATGTACGCATCTTCCTGGCGCGCGCCATTTGAATGTCAATGCAAATTGAATGATTGGCGGCTGACTTGATTTTTAATTGGACTGCGCTTCGCGCTTTATGATGCACGCGCACGAATTTTTTTGTGAAGGGGAGGGGGTTATTGTGGGTTAATTAATTCGTCGTTGATAATAAACAGTTATACAATTATTTGCGTACTAATGCTATTTGATATGTACTAATCAGATAATTCCCAAAAAATGAATCTGGCATAAGGGTTACTTCGAGGGTTATTTATTTTAGGACACCTGCAAGTGATTGGTTGCATTCGTAATGCGAGAGTGTAATCGGATTGAATGTAAATTTTTTCCAACTTAAAAGGTGAGTGATATAGATATAGTTTTACAAGAGTCTTATTAATCAAAAAAAAGTATTTTGTTACAAAAAAGACCAGTTAAAAATGATTTTAATTAAATGTAATTATTTAAATACTCAGTATCTTTTTTTGTAATCAATTTTTTTATTTAATTTTTTAATCAATTTCTTTGGCGTATTTGAAATCATTCGATCCCTTTGAATTGAACAAATTCCTTACTCATAAATGTTCAAACAATTAATTTTGTTTAAACCTACCATAATTAATTCTACTTTAATTACTACCTCCACTCAAGGTTTTCAATAATTTGAAATTCATCTCAAAAACTTGTTAAATTATTCATTCTTCCAGTGCATTTTCCACTAACGTATCAGGAACTTACATATTTTTCTCAAAATCCCTTTAAAGAACTAACTACATATCTATCTAAAGATGAATATTAGTGAAAATCCGTAAAAATTATAGCAATCATCATTCAGTGGAGCAAATTTCACTAAATTTTATTAAATTTTACTAACTTTTAAAACCTTTCCCCTAATTCAACTTTACAGGACAACCAACCAATAAACCAACATCCAATCCGCGAGAAAACCCCAGCGCTCGTTCGAGCTCGTTAATCGCAGTAATCGAAGCGCGCGCGCGGGTCCCGTTGTAAAATTAAACGCACAACCCCACGTCCTCCATCCCGGGGATCCGTGGAAAAAAAAAGCGGCCGTCGGTCATCGGCGCGATCGACGCTCGCGGCCCCGGGGCGTGGCCGGTGCCTCGCTCCGTGACTCTCGCTAATTCGGTTAGACGAGATTTATACCCGCCGGCGGCGGACTCGCAATTCCCACTCTCGTCGCTAACCCCTCACTTTTTCTCGTTTCGCCCGCTTCCCATGAGCGAGCGGCGCGCGCGCGCGCATACGAGCCTAGACGGTTTATTAGAATTTATAAGCGGTCCCGCTGACAATCGCGGAACGCCCAAATTGCCGGATACTCGCGCTCGAGCGCCTTGACGGGGGAGCCCCGCGGCCACCCCTCCGCCACTCGTCTCTCTTTTCTGCCTTATTTCGGAGGCTCGGCTTTTTGAGGGTATCTTTTTTGAGGCTCGCGTAGTGTAACGAGAAAATTCTTTTATCACCGATGATTGTATGTTGTTCATACTAATTAATGTAAAAGTCGCTGATGTCAAATTAAGTTTAATGTAAATATAGAGTGAGAAAAAAGTTTGTCTGAAATAATTATTTTTTATAATTATTTGACCTCTGGTTATTACTATTGTAATTATACATTTTTATTTCTCGTGTTATGCAACATAGAATGGAAAAAAAGTCTGTCTTAAATATTATTATTTTACTTCTGGCTATTACTCTAATTTTCATCTTTATCAGACTTTTATTACCCATTCTAACTATGCATTTTTGTCTCTTGGATTATATCATACGGCAAAAAAGAAACATGTGTAAATGCACTGTGACTCTACAAAATGAGGCAGCTATAAATTCGCGCACACCGTAATAGTTCCATCATTCGCAACATTAATCTGAATTAGGATCATCCTCGACGTGCACGACGTACAGGATAAAGCGTCGGCAAATACGCGCACGATATACCGCTCATAATAATCGAATGAATACAACTTCGTCCGTCGTTTGCTCGTCGGCGACTCGGGGGTGGCCTTATTTATTCGCCACCCGTTACCCTCCCCGCGCGTGGGTTATCGGTCAATTTTTCGGGGGTGAAACTCGCCCAGCCGGAATTCATCGCTTTGTTTGCCGCCGGGGGGGATTCGAGGGAACGGCCCGACTCGAGGACTTTCTCAGCCTGAAAATCGCTCGCTCTCTCCTCGGACTCACCCGCCACCGCGACGACGGCCGGTCCGCCCCGCGCTGATTTTCATTTTTCCAACGACCGGATTTATGACGGTGAAGGTGCGCCCGCGCGTCGCTAAAGTAGTACTGCCTCCGAGTGAATTCTAAACGAGTGACTCAACGTTTATTAGAGTTACTGAAATATCAAATTCTGGTCATTTTATGATTAATTTTTTAGAGGATATAAATTATTTATTATATAATGCTTCGATGAACTATAATGAGTATGTAAAAAAGATTTTATGCGTGTAAATTAGTTAATAATTGTGGTGTTTTAGAGATGCCTTACGCTGATGGAAGAATATTTATAAAAAAAAAAGTCAGATAGGGAGTTAAACAAAGATTTTAAACTTATGAATCTATCTATAACAAGCAATAAAATGAATTTAACGAAAAGCTACTGTAGATATGTCCACATATAAATATAATTCAAAGAAATTGTGTAATTTAATTTACAGAATGAATTGAAAAGAATAATTAAAAAAATAGATGCCTATAAGGGGTTTAAAACAAAATTTGAACGATGTTATGGTGTACAACAAAGAAACTATATTTTTCAAGATCTTAATTTTTAATAAATAATGCCTACATTCTGAAAACAATCTAATCATCAATAAAAAAAAAAGCGAAAAGAATATTAACGACTGAACTAAAATTTTATGTCATGGACGAGAATCATACTCTACTATTAAAAAAACTAAAGAAACTAATTACTGCTCTCTCATATTACCTTTACATTTTGATATATATACTGATACATAAAAGGCTAAAAGTGTCCTTCATATTCAATTAAAAAATTCGCGAAGTCACAGAAATTAAACTGCTTTAGATTTAGAAGGTGCCCGTCAAAACCAACGAAAAACGTATAAAAATTTCAAAAAGAAATCTCTATCGACGCAAGAAACAGCCTTAGCAACGGGATTACGGTCCATTGTTAATTCGCGTCCCGGCGAGCATAATGATGTGCCGACGCGTGGCGCGCCTCGCAGCGGGACTTCCCCGCACGGCCGGCGCGTCTTCGCGCGTAACGAGATACACGGCGCGAGTGCAGCGTGCAGTCGCACGTGCCCGACGCGGCAACTAGATATACGCGAATTCCTAATTGGAGATTGATCAGCGCGACCACACCGATTTCATCGCACTCGTCGCGCCGATGAACCGGCGGATTAATTACTCCGCGCATCCGCTGTTTGCGGATTGTTAAGGTAAGTAAGGAAGGTGTGGATTCAATCCTTTGTGCCGTTCGTTTTAACGAGTCGATATTACTTTAACAAGTTACGATTTTTTTTAACTTTTTGTTTGGAACATTGCGTGTTTCGCGTAATTAATGTGAAAACGGAAAGAAATATTTATGTAATGAAGAGTAATTTAAGGATGAGAGATAAAACATCAATTTAAATTATTTTTCTGTCGTTTTCATGCTCACCATCAGTCGAATGTATTACTTGTTAGCTAGTCAAACCATCGTTTTTTAAGGGTGGATTACAAAATCTAATATAATGTTAAAAAGATCTTCGAAATGCCGAAGCGATTGTAATGTCCAAATTCGATATCTAAGATACTTCTCCTTTGATATCACACTATCATCTATACATGATAGACGTGCATCGCTTCTCAAGTTGAAAAGTGACAAGGACTTTTAAATCGAGCACCGATGATTGAGCAAACAGGAGAAAAAAAGGATAGAGGGTTCGCGGTATCCTCGAGTTGGCATTTTCGTTGAGAAGGGTCTCGAAGGTGGGGGGATCCAGTGTAATTCTCCGCGGCGATTGTTGCACGTGAAAATATTTATTTTGTTGTCTGCGCTGAGGCTAATTTTCGGGCCTCACAGGCCTGTTTACACAGAGAGAGAAGGCCCGCAGGTCGACAAGTCACCGGGCGACTGGTGTAACATCGCGCGAGCCCTTTTTCCGACGCACCATGGCTTATTGCCTTTTCCAGCGTAAAAACCGACCAGTCATCCCGGAATCCCGATAATTCACTGTAATTTTTGAATTCCAGAAATCGTTTCTAAATTGCGGCGGAAAAATAGCCTCAGCACCCGCGAGCGTGAAAATGTTATTAAGAATGATTACGTCTGCAATTTTTGGCTATTCGAATTTCACAGGTATAACAGCCCTTGCTTTTTACTGTTATAAAGCACAAATTGCAAAATAATAAAAGAATGCATAAAGTTTTTATAAAAAAATGGACATATAAAGTTTTCTTTTCTTTTTATGTTTTTTTTTTATTTTAATATGTGAAAATATATGAACGTCGATCTCAAGTTTTACATAAAGACATAAATACATCAGAGTCAAGTCACTCTACGAATTAAAACCTCATTTATTGCTCGATAAAAGAATGAAAGTTATTAAAATTTAAATGCCACGCGCACGTCGAGCGTAAGTATCCAATAAAAAGTCTCGCAACGAAAAATTAAGCTCGGCGCTCATTACAATGCCGTTGCAATCCTTGCGAAATCTCCCGCAATGAAAAGAAGTCGTAATTCCCGCGAATAAAGATCCCGCAACAATGCGACGATCGCTCGAAATTTCACGAACGTTTAACCCGCCGCTTCGACTCGCATTAAAATCCACGATGCAATTTTTCAGCGCGAATGAGCGCGAGATAAAAGTATCAGCTATACAACCCCGCCGCGGGCAAATTTAAGTCCGACGATTTTTCAGCCCCTTCGAAGCGTCCAAACCAGAGGGCAAGTTGTATTATATATACCTAGTCCAGTGCGACGCGGCGTCCTTTTTAGCAGCGATATCGAATTAGCATAAACCCGGCGAACGAGGCGAAGCGCACCATTGCGATGACGTCAGCCCGCACCGCTAAACATAAACATGGCGGCGGGCGAGTTCGCGGGTCATTTGAGCAGTTTACGCGCCATTACCCTTTTTTAAGTCGAATGCGCCGAGGTTGGAGGATGGATCGGCCGCTGCGCCAGTTTGCCTGCGGCTACGCGTGTATGTGTGCGTGTGTGTGAGTGAGGAAAGGGACGAAAGAAGTTGGATGGAAGAATGCGGGATATTTTGTTCTTGCTCGCGACGGAGTTTTTTATCCTCCGGCTCGGATAAATTTTATTTGGATACTCCGTGGTTTTATTCGCCTTTAGTGCCGCCCTCGCCGCGGCTTTAGTGAAACTAAATTTGCCGAGCCTTTGCTTTGGATTGTGTTACAGGTAGGGTTTAATTTCATTATTTGATATTCGCCGGATTCGTTTGTAATTCATACACGGGGTGTTTGTACTTTCATTCATGCAGTTTAGGAAAAACGTGCATAAAATATGTTAAAAAACATTTTTGTAATTTTTTCTAAAAATTTTCTTTATTTTACCACACTGTCTACATTAGTGAAATTTCGCGAAGAATAAGTGAAAATAGCTCTACTTTTTTTAGTGGAGTAAATTCACCAGTTTTAATAGTTTTTCATTAATTCAACTTAAGAGGGCAGTTTGCACAAAATTCAGAGTGAAAACTCTAATATATACTTACGATAAGTAACAAGTACTAAAATTTTCAAATATCTTTTACAAAAAAATTCCCTCCATCAAAACCCAATTTGAATCGCACCATTTAAAAAGCTGACAAGTCAATCCTTCTCAAAATCCAGTAAACCACCAGATACCGCATCTGAAAACTTTTTATTTTTCCCCAGCATCTCCGCAACGCCAGAGAAGATAAAGGATCGAAGCGTAAAGTTCGCGTTCCCAGCAGGACGTACGAGTGCGGCCTCCCCTCTGGCAGTGTTTCCCGCGATTATCCAATCGGCGCGCGGCATAAACTCGCCGCGTCGTCGTCGCGACGGCGCGGCGACTGCACCCCTCCGCGCGGCACGGCAAACAAGCGAATAATGGGATACGCTGATTTTCCGGGACGCGCGCGGTGCGGGAAAATCAAATTACCGCGAGCCCTCTTTACGAGGACTCGCCTTGCCAAGCGCCGCTTTCTTTCTTTACGCGACGGAACGATGGACGTTTTCCTCGGGCCAACTTTTTTGCGGGACTGAAAGTGCACCGCAAAAAATGCGCTGCAACTTCTGTGCCGTTTTGGGCGTGGAGTGTGCCACCTGCGTCGAGAACGGTTATATTGCGAGTCGCCGCGATAAGCCGCGGGTTTAGCTTATCTGTAATATATCGTCTATTAATGGGTGAGTTGAATTCAAACTCAGTCACACAGTGCAGGTTGTGTGCAACTAGTAGTGCTGTAATGTCTTGATGTCGTTTTTATGATCAATTTCTGGGGTGGTTAATTTTAATTTCCTTGACAGAGGGATTTGTATACATTGATAACTATAAAATAAAAATCATTTTTAAAGAATTATGTAATGTAAAGATATAACATTTTTTCACCTTTCCTAACTGTAATCGAATATCTCAATCCTAATCAATCGATGAAATCTATATATTATTTATTTTTCTATGACTACAAAGGCATTTTTGTCTATTTAAACTTCATTTTTAATCAGCAAATTTCCGATTTCCTTTTTAAACTATTGAATTTTTGTTTCTATCCTTTCGAGTATCATAGTGA